>JAXGGA010002715.1:0-116084 GCA_038373865.1 Uloborus plumipes
GCAAAACTTATTTGATATCAGTAATTTTTATATATCAATGAAAAAAAAATTAAATAAATTATTTCTTTCATCAACATTTTTTTAAAATTATGTTTTAAATGAGTTGTTCATTTCGAAACATTGTTAAGTTTGTAGTTATCATCGTCATTCTTCGTTCTGTTAATCTCGGAACAACTTGCTCAACCCGCGGAACAACTTGCCCCCACGTCGGGGTAAGTTGTTCCTTTTCGGGTTTATTTACCATGGAATTAATTATTAAAAATCTTACGAAATAAAAGTAAAAAAAAAACCAGCTTTTGTATCAAAGGGACAAAGAAAAACCTTGGAATATTAATTTTAGAATCTTGTTTTCCGAACAAATTTTAAGCATGAGTAAAACACGGAACTTTTGGCTCCGCTCTCCCCTGCTTTCATTTATTTTTTCTGTAAGTAATTAATGTAGAACAAATTGAATGAAAGAACTAAGACTTACCATGAGGAAAAGAAGATAGCTGCAGAACAGTTCTCATCAGCAAAAAAAAAAAAAAAAAAATCTTGAAAATAAAACGTAGCTATCACAAATTAATCTGCTATAGTTGTGGTGGTATTGTACAGTACAGAATAAGCACACTAAACATGAAACACAGGGTTACCAACTCTTAAAAATGCACATCCCCCATAAACTCAACTCCAAAAACCCTGAAATGCGATTGCATAATAATGACGTCATAAATCAAAAACTTTGGTTGCCACTTAAAATTTTTGGTAGCCAAATCTCAAATATAAAAACAAAAGGAATCTGAAAAACAAAATTTATTTTTCTCTGTTCTGAAAATTTATGCACCTTGGCATTTGAGGGGGGGGGGAACGTTCCCCCAGTTCCCCTCCCGTGGATCCGCGCCTGTGAGAATAAAGATGAGCCATTTCTACTAGATCTGGTCTGCCCCAACCTTCCTACACAGTCTCCACCTGCAGATGAGACAGCATTAAATGCTGCTGTTGTAGCTGATTAGGTGAGTATGGGACAGTGAAGTATGAAGCCCGCAAATATCCAGGGCAAATATTTAAAGTCGATAACGAGGACTTTTCAGTCTCCACTATGGTGAAAACTACAAAGTATTGAATGCGACTAGAGCCGTCCGAAGCTAGCAATTAGAACCTACCTACAATGCTCATACCCGTGTTTTAAAGCTTTGTTTTGAAAAATTACCTTATATATATTTAAATAAATATTTAAAAAATAAAAAATTGTTATATTGCTGCAAATTTATCATTTCAAACAATGTTATGCAAACATACCCCGATGCATCTGCCAACCTACCCCGACTCCGGGATAAGTTGGCACTGTTGAGGAGCCTTCGGAGAATATTATTCACGAATTCCCCAGTGAATTTTAAATGATGTTCCTAGTGGCTTTTTGCAGCCAAGACGTTACCCTATTAGAGGCAAATATTTAAAGTTGATAACGAGGACTTTTCAGTCTCCACTATGGTGAAAACTACAAAGTGTTGAATGCGACTAGAGCCGTCCGAAGCTAGCAATTAGAACCTACCTACAATGCTCATACCCGTGTTTTAAAGCTTTGTTTTGAAAAATTACCTTATATATATTTAAATAAATATTTAAAAAATAAAAAATTGTTATATTGCTGCAAATTTATCATTTCAAACAATGTTATGCAAACATACCCCGATGCATCTGCCAACCTACCCCGACTCCGGGGTAAGTTGGCACTGTTGAGGAGCCTTCGGAGAATATTTTTCACGAATTCCCCAGTGAATTTTAAATGATGTTCCTAGTGGCTTTTTGTAGCCAAGACGTTACCCTATTAGAGGCATAAATTACTTTTACCATAAGTGCAAAAAAAAAAAAAAAAAAATAGAAACATCGAGAAGTAAAAACTATGACAACTAGCCTCGGTCTCCCCATATAAAGATAACGGGCTCTGTATGTATGTTTGTAACCGATGGCTAGAAGCCCACACAGAACCTACAAACCTGAAACTTGGCACATAAATTCGAACATATGCCGGTTAAAAGCACCTCGAACGCCGAATTCTAAATTTTGAATTAGTATTTTTTAAATTAATTAATTAGTCTCATTTTTAGTGTATCCCATCTAATTGAGGGGGAAAATTTCCCCCATCCCTCAAACATTATACATCTCTGGAAAGGGGTTTTTTTTCTGAGAAAGAAAAGTTTTAACACGTTTCTCTCCGTTAATTAGAACAGGAGATATTAATTAATCAAATTTAGTCAATTTTCAAGGCTTAACGCTATACGCAAAACTGTAACACTAAGTCCATTTTCCAGACAAACTGCTCTTTCTTCAGAGGTTTCAATTTGCGTATAGAGTTAATCCTTGAAAATTGAATAAATTTGAGTAATTAAATAATTCCTGTTACGTAACTTGATGTCTTTTTGTTTATTTGGCGAATTGCTTCAAACTTAAACAGGACTTTTAGTGGAATTTAAAAGGTTGTGGTGCACATGTGAATTAAAGAATGTAATAATTTTTCTTCAGAGCGTTGGAGTAAATTTAAATTTATTCCGTTGACCCCGTTTACATTTATTGCACAGGCATCAACGTACGGGTACTGCTAGTATAGTATAAACTAAGTCTAGCCTAATGCAAAATTTTTGTCCTATTATACCCCACACATGTTTCTGTACCCCAAAAAATTCATTTTCGCAGTTTTATATTCAAGATTTTAGGAATTTATTCTTAAAAATGTACTGTATGCAGCAGGTTAAAAAAAATAATGTGTTCCTCTGGTTAATTTTCTTTAAATCAAAAGTTTTCATGATAAATAAAGTCAAGCTTCTTTTACAAAAAACACTTAATCTCTAATATCTGTAACTTTAATATAGAAATTGCATCTTGTTTTGCATATAAAATGTTACCTAGTGCCAACTGTACAACTTTTCCATAGAATCGGGACTGAGTATGGGATGAAATTTGAAAATCCATAAATATAAATCTTTCTGGGTTGCTTAAATCATTATCATGCCCTGAATATACTATGTCATTAATAAATGTAAAAAAACATAAATTATTATCCCATAAATTAGGCAAAGCAAAATTTAACCAACCCTTAATAGAAACTGGCGCCAAAAACCAACCTGCACTGAATCACGTATTGTTTAGTTGTTTAGTGTTTATGGACTCCTAAAGGTGAAGGTGCGGTATCAAAAATTAAGCTGATTTTCAAGACATGGAAGTTGCTGTGAGCCAAAACTCTTACAAGAACTGTTTAACTCCAATTTTCTTTTTGTATATGGAATATAGAAGGTTGAAACTTTACAAAATGAATGTTAAATTTGTGGTAAGTTGTTGCCGTAAGGTCAGTGAAGGCCCTCAAAACAATGCATTTTTGACGTTTTTTAGCTTTTTTGAGGTCCAAAAACAACTTGTACATTTCAGTTGGCACGGCAAAAGTAGTGTCGTTTGAAATACCAGTGTAAGCACTTTAATATAATGTATAAATAACCGAGGAAAGCGCAACGTGCTTTTAGTTGCGTAAGGCCGAAATATGAAAAATGTCATATTTTACCGACATTCAAACGGTCATAACTTCCTCTGCCAACAACATATTGAAATATTTTTTTTGCCAATGTCATACTCTATTCTTTGTCTTAACAGAACAGTTGAGTCCTTTGAGGCGAAATGTGAAAATTTTTTTTACAAAAAATGTATTTTTGCCTGTGCATTTTTCGTAAAATTTTTTTTTCACATTTCGCCTCAAAGGACTCAACTGTTCTGTTAAGACAAAGAATAGAGCACATTGGCAAAAAAAAAATATTTCAATATGTTGTTGGCAGAGGAAGTTATGATCGTTTGAATATCGGTAAAATATGATATTTTTCATATTTCGGCCTTACGCAACTAAAATCACGTTGAACTTTCCTCGGTTATTTATACATTATTTCAAAGTGCTTACACTGGTCTTTCAAATGACACTACTTTTGCCGTGCCAACTGAAATGTACAAGCTGTTTTTGGACCTCAAAAACGCTAAAAAACGTCAAAAATGCCTTTGTTTGAGGACCTTCACTGACCTTACGGCAACAACTTACCACAAATTTAACATTCGTTTTGTAAAGTTTCAACCTTCTATATTCCATATACAAAAAGAAAATTGGAGTTAAACAGTTCCTGGTAAGAGTTTTGGCTCACAGCAACTTCCATGTTTTGAAAATCTGCTTAATTTTTGATGCCGCACCTTCATCTTTAGGGATCCATAAAAACTAAACAACTCTACTTTAGAGCAAAACATTCTGCATTTGGTCTTTCAATAAGATAATAAACATTTGGTAATTTTTCGGAAAAAATCTGAGACGTCATGAATCACAGGCGTGACACTCTCTCAGATTCTTGCTCTTAAATGAATTTCAATCAAAACTGTGTGCCCTTGCTCTATCTTCGTTTCACTAATGAAAACTTGCAAATGGTCTGAAAGAAGAGAGTTTTTACCCAACCAGTGTTTAAAAAGCTGTGTTGCAGCTTAAAACTAATACAAAAATGCGAATCAATTAAACCATAGTTTATTTTATCAGAAATGCATACATCATATTTTTCCTCTCTTAAAAATCACCTAGATCCAAATTTCTGAAGAACTCCACTGATGATGGATTTAGGACATGTTCCGCATTAAAATCATCATTATTGTTAACAAGCTTTTTTATTAAACTGCTGCATTGCTTTCCATTCGCATTATACTAAAAAATAAAAATATATATTTCACTTATATAATCACTTATACTAATAAATTATCACTTATAATATAGAAAAATTTGACTGAATTTGTTCCTGATGAGAATTAGTTTTCACAATCATCAATTCCAGCCGAAGGACAACCCCTGATTCTTAAAAGTTGTAGTTTATACACTGCTGAAAATAATTAAAGGATATTGTGAGTTTTATATCAAATAAAGGTTAAAAATGTAAGAATGAAGGCTTTCACGGCCGGAGTAAATACTAGTTACGGATTCCAGGTTGTTGTGCCGTGGTCTGGATGGCTTTAATCCATACGTTTCGATCGCAACTGCGGCGATCATCTTCAGTGGGTGTCGTTGATTTATTTGGCGGCTGATGCATGACAGAGGGCGCTTTTCAATTTAAAATCTTGCAGCAGTTCGAAATTTCGCATCAGTCGCCAAATAAATCAAAAACACCCACTGAAGATGATCGCCGCAGTTGCGATCGAAACGTATGGATTAAAGCCATCCCGACCACGGCACAACAGCCCGGAATCCGTAACTAGTAAAGGTAAAAGATACTTTTTTTTTACAAAAAATGAAAGGAGTTATAAATGAGTGATTCCATACCAACTCACCTGAAAATAAAAAAGTTGGTCGCACGACCGACTCGGATTTTCTTTTAATTTGGCACTCATGTTGATCATATAGAGGCATGGAAAAGTCCAAATTTTTAGGTTCCTGCTCCACTTATTTTCTGAGATACATGCCCTCAAAGTTTGTCCGCCACGTCAAAATACTAAAAAAGTGATGTTTTTTAATCATTTTTTATAAAAAATTGTACTCATGCAATATAAAAGTGTTAGATATCTATGGAAACTAGTTACTCCAGGCATTCAGAAAAAAATACTAGAATGTTCATAATGAAAATTGCTAAGGTACAGGGCTCTTTGAAGTTGTCATCACAAAAACTCGATTTTGCCGATTTTGCTAAAATTGAGGGATTTATTCCGAAAAAAGGAAGACATAACCAAAGATTTACTCACTTTCTGGTAGTGCACAGATGTTTACTATAAATGGTTACACAATGCATAATTTGGGTTTTTTACTCATTCTTGGAAATATTTAAGCTTAAGGATAAGCCATAAGGCAAAAACATGCGTTTTTGGCCATCTTGGCAGCCATTTTTCTCATAAAGGGGGAGCAGTAGAAACTTTAATTTTTTTTTAAACAAGTCACTGATATGTTAGCTATTCACAGGAAAAGAGTTTGCTTTTGGTTATTTCTTCCATTAAGAGATATCCTGCTGACAGTATATGCATGTTTTTTGCGACGACCATATGCTTTTGTTCCCTCTCTCATGGACTTAAAATTAATTAAACCAACAAATAACGATATATTTATTAATAGCTGTATTATCTACCCAATATGTCAAGAAATTTAATTTATTAAATCATTGAACAATAAATTAGATAATTGATGAAAACAAGAAATAGTATTTCTCTAATGAATGAGCATTATGCATTCACCCAATCTTGTGATTGGGATATTCCTGTTTTTTTATTGCAGAATTTCTTGAATATCACATGAATATTAGGAAAATAAATGAGGTCTTTTCCTTTGATGTAGGATATTTTATGACAAATTTCATTAGATGGGCTACTAATTTAGCATGGTGATAAAGAGCTATTAATTTCAGCATCGAATTCCATTTTACCTTATAAACAGTTAAATATTTACAAAATAATTAATTTAATATGAAGCAATGCTTGAAGAATTAAAATTAGTGCAACTAATTTTTTCCCCATACTGATCTTTACAAAACTGACATGTGCTGAGCACTGATAAGAACTGACAAGAATAAGTTTACTCACTAAAATACTAGTTCACAGATACCATAAAGCATACATTCTATTTTCTATAAAATAATACTACAACAAAGAACAAGGGTATCCTCCTGTTTATAGCCAATCAGGAACATCCCAATCACAAGATTGGGTATTGCTTATGAGATAAATATTCGAAGCTCCTTTATTTTAATTGATTTTTCAAGAAATTCTTTAGTACTTTATAATTATAAATGCATAACGCTCAGGCATCGGAGAAATTCAAATTCTTGCTTTCATCAAATATCTAATTTATTGTTCAGCGTTTTAATAAATTAAATTTCATGACATATTGGGTTGATAATACAGCTTTTAATAAATATATCATTTTTTTTGGTTTAATTAATTTTACGTCCATGAGCGGGGGAACAAAAGCATATGGTCGTCGCGAAAAACATGCATATACTGTCAGCAGGATATCTCTTAATGGAAGAAATAACCAAAAGTAAACTCTTTTCCTGTGACTAGTTAACGTATCAGTGGCTTGTTTTAAAAAAATTAAAGTTTCTACTACTCCCCCTTTATGAGAAAAATGGCTGCCAATATGGCCAAAAACGCATGTTTTTGCCTTGTGGCTTATCTTTAAGCTTAAATATTTCCAAGAAGGAGTGAGAAATCCAAGTTATGCTTTGTGTAACCATTTATACTAAACATCTGTACACTACCAGAAAGTGAGTAAACCTTTGGTTATGTCTTCCTTTTTTTTGGAATAAATTCCTCAATTTTAGCAAAATCGGCAAAATCGAG
Organism: Uloborus plumipes; assembly: GCA_038373865.1. NCBI lineage: Eukaryota > Metazoa > Arthropoda > Arachnida > Araneae > Uloboridae > Uloborus > Uloborus plumipes. The sequence continues at coordinate 7,309 of JAXGGA010002715.1, forward strand.
TTTTTGTGATGACAACTTCAAAGAGCCCTGTACCTTAGCAATTTTCATTATGAACGTTCTAGTATTTTTTTTTCTGAATGCCTGGAGTAACTAGTTTCCATAGATATCTAACACTTTTATATTGCATGAGTACAATTTTTTATAAAAAATGATTAAATAACATCACTTTTTTAGTATTTTGACGTGGCGGACAAACTTTGAGGGCATGTATCTCAGAAAATAAGTGGAGTACGAACCTAAAAATTTGGACTTTTCCATGCCTCTATATGATCAACATGTGTGCCAAATTAAAAAAAAAAATCCGAGTCGGTCGTGCGACCCCCATTCGGTGAATTGGTATGGAATTACTGAAATACTTTTTTTTTTTTTTTTCACTTTTCAAACTCTGGAGCATGCTAAGTTTGAGTTTCGCGTCTGAAACGATGCTACCAGGATTTCGACTTGCTGAGAAGTTAAGCGAAACGCAATGCATATTTACATGCGGTAAGCAATGTGTTTCGATGCCTCAACTAAGTCATTTAACCGAATCAGAAGCTTGGACATGGACAAGTGTTGGTTGGTTAGTGGGAGGAAAAGCAAAAGTCGAAATAGCAGAAGCAAATAGCGTTTCCCATTGTGTGATTTTTAGGACCTTGAATTGATTTCAAAAGACTGAAAATTCAGGTTGATGGCAAGGGAAAGGTCGTAGACATGCAAAAAATGCCCAATAACGATCGATAATTAACCTAAAAGACTCGGATATGCTGCAATAAGGACAGCAATTTACTTTAGCTGCTATTTTATTCCGCTACAGACACCACAATTACGATTCAAACTCTACGAAGTTTGCTACATACTGTTAGTATGTATACTGATTGTCAATGGCATGCGTTACATTAACAACAAAGCAAAGCCGCGCTTCCATGGAGTAGAAAAACGAGATACTAAACTAGCAGCAAAGACCATTTTTGCAGCACCACCAAATCTGACCTTTCCCCACATGAACACATTATTATATTCAGTGCTATGCTCAGTTCATTACTGTTAAACTACTGGTTGCGATTGGCACCTTTCCGGGGTGAAATGTTTGTAGCACCATCAGCACGCTGTAGGGAGCCGAGATTTCACACTGGGCTTGGGTGAAAAATTGGCACCCTCAATTCAACAAGGAGCGCGGGTGAAAGATGGAACCGTATAGGAGAGCATAATGGCACCCTCACTCTTCACATTAGCAGATCTCCCCTATACTGCGAGCGTTTTGTTTTTCAATTGTGTTTACTTGTATTTATTGTTTTTATTCCCGAAGTCTTGGTACATTTTTTAGGGCATTTTCTCACAGTTCAGACTTTCCAACATATTTAAAATAATTCATGATATGGATTGAGCTCGGTAGTTTTAAAATGCTATTGGAATTTACTACAGCATTATTTGTATCGAAGATGAAAAGGGAATTTAATTTATGGATCCTTTCAAGAACAACCAAAACTATTCAGTCGTGTTATATGATCAATAAAAAATTGAAACGTTTCATTAACTTCTAAATTTTTTTCCAGAGTAACATATTAATACGTATGTATAGTTCAACATTTGAATATCGTTATGGAATAAAAGATAGGGACATTTGAAAAGCAGTTTTTGTTAAATGTAAAGATTTTCGACAGATTAAAAGTCGAAACATATGTTAACGATCTATTCATTTCAACTGATGGAACAAAAAAAGGGAAAGCTTTAGCAATAACGAACTCAGCATTCGTTATCAATAACGCCAACGAAAGATATTAGCGAAAGCACGACATGCAAATCATGGCATTAAAATAGTATATACATATACGCATAATAAAATCAAAAATAAGAAAAAAAGAGGCAGGCAGAGTTTTTTTTTTCAAACCTTTCCCCTTTGCTCCTTCATTCAAAATTTGGCTAGAGTTAAAAATCATCAAATACACTGCGAGGTGTATCTCGCATTATTTAGTTTGGAAAATACTTTAGAATATAAAGTAAAATAGTTGGTTTTGCAGTTATTTCCTTCTGTAAAGCAAATAAATATGTCATTGATTTCATTTGAGGTAGATTAATTTATGTGTCCCCAATCTCCTTAGACCCTTGAAAAGTCCCTTAAGATCCCAGAGTTGAGGTATAGTGGAGCAAAAGTATTTTATTAAAATTATTGAAACGCGTGTTTGAAAAATAGAGCTATAAAATTATTTTTATCCCTGAATAGAGACATGTTTGTACATCCCGTAAAAAAAAAGAAAAAAAAAAAGAACACAATGATGTTCCGTTTACCTCTAGTCTGCTCTACATGTATTACATTTCGTTCAGTTTCGTGTAGTTGTTATTGCTCTAAAGCTGCGACAAAACACCCATCACACATACATATATGATAAAGATCATTTTCAAAGTTTGCTTACATTTGCTGTCCAAGGTTAAAAACACGATTTTGACACACATAACTTATATTTTAAATTCAATGCGAACAATTATTTTCTGCAAGAAATGCCTCAAAAAAAATTTTATCACCCAAAAAATTATTGAAATTTATTTATTTACTTTTATATAAGTCTTTAAAAATGAGAATCAAGGCAAAAACGCTTGTCCATTTCCAATTTTCGCAAGTTCAACTATTTTTTTATGTACTTAATTATATAAAAAAGTACATAACTAACTATTTTTATGCATTGTCTATTAGTTTATGATATTCATAATAAATATTGAAAATATAATTTTTTTATTAAGAAATGTACGAATATATTTTGTCCGGCAGTTCTTGTCAAGCCCGTTACACTAAGATCATTTTAGCAAAAAAAGGTATTTATTGCAGTTACAAGATGGTAACTTGTATTCAGTTAACTTAACAAACTAGTGAAGTAACTATTTCGTACCAGTTTGTTTTCCTGAGTCGAGAGGTATTGCTGTGGTATTTCGCACAAGATTTCTTCCAGGTGCGTATTTTTATTCTTTGTCAAGTCTGTTACCAAATATTTTAGTATTAATTTTTACTTTTTCTCGACTTTTACCCCGAAATATTGTTTATTATACAACCCTAAGAAAATGCATATTGTTGTTCAATTTTTAAATTGGACAACTTAGTCATAATTTGACATTTTGATTGAAATGTTAAGTCCGTTACTGGTCAAATCCGTTACCAAATGTCAAGTCCGTTACCATACAGTTTTTGATCAATATTTAAATAAACATCGTTTTAAGCTTCAGAAATGCAAATAATTTCAAATGAAGTTGGTTCTAGGCGCTATGATATAGTTTGAAAGTTAGATTTCATATTGATTTTGTATGGTAACGACGACAATTTTCCTTGCAACTTGAAGTTTTACAGCAGCATTTGAATACTTAATTATGCATTAAAGTGTACAACCAATTACTTTTTCACACACCTAAAATATATGACAGAACATCTGTTAGTGATTCTAAGAGAAAATAGCAAGTTCAAAAAATTACTTAAAATTTCTGAAATGTAAGCATATGGTGAAAATGACCCATAAACACATAACCAGTTTCAGAAAATGGTCAAAGTTGACTCAAAACATGAAAGCACGTCCAAATTTGAAATTAAAAAAAATTCACGAATCCAATACTTTCTTCGATATATACACTGCTCAACATTGAAAATGCAACACCAAGAAGGAGTGGTCAGAAATTGATGAAATTTGGTAAGAAGACAAAGACAGCATGGAACAATAAGTGATATTTATTTCAAAATAAATAAGCAAAATTTAGAGCGAGGACGGCGTCGGCTCAGTAAGAAGTAGGACCACCGCGGGCAGCGATGCACGAAGAAACACGTCTAGGCATGGAGTCAATAAGCCTGCGGATGGTGTCCTGAGGGATGGCACTCCATTCCCTTTCAACCATTTGCCACAGTTCGTCCTCTGAACGAGGCAGTGACAGGTTCTGCAAACGGCGTCCAATCACGTCCCACACATGTTCGATTGGTGACAAGTCAGGAGAGTATGGTGGCCAGGAAAGCATCTGTACACCTCGTAGAGCATGTTGGCTGATTCTAGCACTGTGAGGCCGGGCGTTATCCTGTTGAAAAATTGCATTTGGCAGACCCTGAAGGTAGGGGATTGCCACCAGCCGCAGTACATTATCTACACATCGTTGGGCCGTCATAGTGCCCCGAATACGAACTAGATGAGATACGGAATTGTATGCAATAGCGCCCCTAACCATTATGCCACGTTGTCGCGCTGTGGGGCGTTCCACAGTTACTGCCGGATTCGATCTTTTTCCACGTCGACGCCACACACGTATGCGATGACTATCGCTGGACAAACAGAAGCGGGATTCATCTGAGAACACTACGGTTTGCCATTCTGCCATCCACGTCGTTCTGGTCCGGCACAATTCCAAACGTTGGATTCTGTGCTGTGAGGTCAATGGCAGTCTTCTTAGCGGGCGCCGTGATTGCAGGCCACGTACAACCAGTCGACGGGAAATGGTTCTGGTCGACACAGGAACATCCAGGGTACCTTGCACGTGCTGCAGAATCGACGTACAAGTGACTTGCGGGTCCGCCACAGCTTGTCGGTGAATCCATCGATCCAAGCGGTCTGACGTCACCCTGGCTGCACCTGCATCCCTCAATGTGGCTACATTTCCTCTTTCCAACTATCTCCGACACAGCCGATGCACAGTGCTTGCATCCATGTGGGTATCCGCTGCAATTTGACGTATGGACCAAACTCCCCTTCTCAGTCCGATCACCATACCCCTTGTAAAGTCGTCTATATGCTGGAAGTGTCTTCGTTGAGGACGGCGTGGCATTTCCTCCTATCACACGTAAAAACCAAATTTCTCCGATAATTAGTCTGGCAGAAAAACCAACATGAACATAGGCCACTTTTCAACTTCATTCTCTTATATCTTACTTCACGTGCGTCGGAGAGCTGCGCATTTCATATCATTTGCATAACTCAGTGACGTGCGTCTACGGTAAAATTTGCATGAATTTCTAACCACTCCTTCTTGGTGTTGCATTTTCAATGTCGAGCAGTGTATTTGGAAAAGAAGTAAGTAAGATTGAGCTAAGAGGGACGCTGCGTAATAGTGCTGGTCCATTTTGTAATATTTGGTTTAGTTCTTGAACTTTACATTTGATCTTGTAAAATTAACGCATAACGTATTTATAACTCTTGGCTCAGTATTCACTAAAATATCGATTATTGGCTAATGTCTAAGTGCCTTGGGGCACAGAAGGATATTTATTGATATTAAAAAAAATTGCTAGTGAGACAATATGTTCGAAAGACAACTTTTACACCCCACGCTGATTCTCTTCTCCAAATTTCAAAAATTTTTTGCTCCACCCAGCTATTTACTCTTTTCTCCCATGATTATTGTTAAATTTTAAAGTGTTTTCTCTGTACAATTTAAGTACTTTTCATACACCCCAATCCTCCCTTTAAGCGTCTTGATTTAAAAATTAAAAAAATAAGCTGCTATGGTTCTTTTTTACAGCTTTCTTTATTTCTTTAAATTTAACGAAGGGATTACTGTATTCTGATGAAGGGAATCATACAATTATGCCTTTTATATAGTTTCCTTGCAAGATGATATTGCACTCTGAGAATGGAAAGCGCATATCTTTAATGATAATCCATTTTAAAAAATGTTCTTTCATTTTCGGTGTGCGATATGATCATTTAATTTTAGTCGATTTCTTGCATCGTTTTTCTCAAAATGATATGTTTTGATTTTTTAAATGAATGTCTTGTGTTGAAAGCTTCTATTGATGTAATCTACATTATATTTGTCTTGAATTTACAGATTTGTTTCTTACCGGTATTTCGGGTACTTCCACGATAAGATGAGGTACATGTTCATAAGAGAGGTTTTCTTCGATCGTCTTCTTTAAGCTTTCTTCTACTTTGGGTGTCAGGAAATGCCCAGGAGTCATAGTTACAAAGAGAACCACTCGTTCATCTAGTTTGGAATTAAGTGTGGAGACGCAAATGCAATCAGAGATTGCCGAAAATCCTTGCACTAGAAATAATTTCTAAAAGTTAAACTTTAAATCCTCACAAGTTAGATTAAAAACACACTAAAATACATAAGATATTCCTCACGTACTTACAAGCGAAGGATATATCTGAGCTGTTGAATCTGGTAGCTTTAGGCTTCATGACTTCATCGCTGTAAAATGAGACATTAAACGATAAAAGCGATAAATTAATTAGACTTATAATGACTTTCATTTCTGAATTTCAATTTATAATACACAGTCCAGTCACATTAACCTTTTAATTGCCAATGTTCCCAAATGGGAACATCAACTTTAAAAAATCGTTAAAAAAAAGTTTCGCTTCTGAGGAATTAACTTTTTTTTTCTATTTACTGTCAAAAGTAGACCTGATTTTTTGAAAAAAAATCTAGTTAGCTACTACAATTATTGTTTTCTACAAAAAATCTCAAAAATGTGCTTTTTTATGGATTTTCACGGAGACAGAAAAAAAAAATTCTAAAAAATTTCAAAAAGGCTCAACTTTTTTGATATTCTAAAGTAACCATAAATAAGGATCCTTTTAATGACCTAACATGACAAATAAAAAATTAAAGCAAAAATGTAGCTCCTATAAGCGATCAAACTTCGTTGTTCCCAATTGGGAACATTGGCAAGTAACGCTATACAAAATCCTGTAATTCACGCCGCTTCCTAAGTTCGGTTATTTGATTAGTGAAAGCTTTGGAATTGAAAACAACCTCATTTGACGAATTGAAAAAGAAAGTGGGTAGCCTTTCGACCTTCCACTGCTCCCCTTTTTGCCCCCCCTCCCCCCTCGTCTCCAGTTTTTGAGTGGGAGTGATGTCGAAAAATCGCTTTGCACGTAGAAATGAAGATGTTTACAGCTTTTCTCTTGCACCCTGCTCAGGCTACAACCTGTTAGCAATAAATATCCCTTCCTTGTCACTTGAGACTGTCCAGAGATTCGGCCCCCAATCAGGGACGGCATTTCGAATTTTCTAGGGGGGGGGCAAAGGGTGCATACACAATGTAAAATTTACCAAAAAGTGGCAAAAACCACGCCCACTGATATGCCAATACATTGATTGTCCAAAGTCGGGGGGGGGGCAATTGACCCCCCCTGCCCCCCTAAATGACGGGCCTGACCCCAATCAATGTTTTTACTCATTTTCTCCCTCATTGTGGAGATTTCGCTTTCTGTTTCGCTAGAAGTGATCGCGACAGTGTTGTTAGAAGTCGTGCAAAGAATGGGTTCCAGAGAAAAGTTTTTAACTTTGCAAGAAGCTATTGAATATTTTCAAGCCCTATCAGACTCAGATGAATCAGCAGATTCTGTAGTAGACATTTTCCAATTACCACCAGATGAGACCGGAGCAATAACAGATGAAGATGTTAATGCCAATGAATTTGATAAGGTTGTTCCTGCTGATGTTTGCGGACAAATAGAAGTATTCACCCGCAAATCGCCAAACGATGTATTGGATGACCGAGACGATTATTGATACCCCATCTACCTCGGAAGCTTCTCCAAAATCCAAGAGAAAGAGGAAATCATCTAAAAAAGGAATTAACTGGAGAAAAAATGTATCTTTTGATAAAACTATAGAAAAGAAAACTCATAAAAAACTCTGAGTCATTTCCAGAATTGGCAAATTTATTGCCGGTTGAAATTTTCCACAAATTTTTACCAATTGAATACTTGGGTCATTTATCGAAAATGACAGAGCTATATGCAATGCAGAAAGGAGAACAACTGGACGTTGATGAAAAGGACATATTTCTTTGACAATATTTGCTTATAAAGTGCGTATTTTTTTTTTTTTTTTTTATGTTTTGAAATGTTTAACGTTTCAAATTGAAATGAATTTGTCAAATATGATCAGTTATATCAAGCATTTTATGCATATATACAAAAGAACTACAGCGAGCGTAAAGCGCAATCGATTAAAAGCCTTAGGAAAAAAACTTAACGTAACATGCCAATGTTCCCAAATGGGAACATGCCCAAAATCGTAGATAAATTTTTTTTTTTTGAAATTTTTTTTTTGCATTGTCTAAAGGGATGCCTAAGAGTCCTATTTTTATGCAGCAACTCAATTTTTTATACTTGGAACATAGTGCGGCATTTAAAGGGTTAATGTGACCACCTGTCAAAAACTAGAAAAACCCCCTTTCGCAGAGCGGACTGCTACGAGACGTGCAGGAAGAGATTTATTTTGGGTCCTGAAGATGGTTCACTGGTAGTTTGAGCCATGCTGACTCCAGTGCTGTGGCTAGCTGGGTTAGATTACGCGGATGAGGATCCATGGAGCGAATAACCCGATCGAGATGGTCTTACATATTCTCGATTCTGTTTAAATCAGGAGAGTTTGCTGGCCAGGGAAGAAGGGTAAACTCATTCTGGTGCTCTTTGAACCACGCACATACACTGGCAGCTGTATGGCACTTCGCATTGTCCTACTGGTAGATGCCATCATCCTGAGGAAAAACAATGCACATATAGGGGTGCACATGGTCCGCAAGGACAGATGCATACTTTAACTAATTCATCGTGCCTTCCACAATTATGAGTGAGCCCAGAGAATGCCAGGAAAACATTTCCCAGCCCATAATGCCCCCGTCTCCAAATTGGACCGCCCCGGCAATGGTTGAGGGTGTTTGGTTTCAGACGTTCCACGTCTTATACGCCAACGTCCATTTGCCCGATGGACCATAAAACGTGATTCATCAGTAAATGCTACCTGTTGTCACTCAATAAACGTCTAGCTGCTGTACTGGCGTGCAAATTCCAGGGTTCGTCGTCGATGGACAGTAGTCAGCATAGCTGTATGAACCAGTCTTGTACTTCGGGAGCCCAGACGCAGCAACGACAGCTAAATAGAAGTTTGGAAGATGATGTTGGTAGCCCCTTGGTTCATCTGGGAGGTCAGTTGCTCAACGGTAGCCTGTCTATCAACCCGAACGCATCTCCGCAGCCGTCGTTCGCCTCTGTCATCTATGGGTCCTGGTGCACCACATTTTCCATGTCGCAGATTTTTAACAGTCCCATTTTGCCATGCACGGTACACTTTTACCACGATGGCAAGCGAATAGGTCAAAAACTCACCCATTTTGGAAATCTTCCACCCTTGGCTCGAAAGCCAATGATTATGCCCTTTTGGACGTCAGATAAATCGCTCCGTTTTTGCATTACGCCAATGATAGAAATGGTTTCCAAAGCCCTCACACACCCTTTATACACCCTCAACTGCATTGTGCTACCAAGTGCCTTTTCTGATTGGTAGTTTGACGTCGACGTCGAAAGTACGTGGTGGTTACATCAATGTGACTGGATTGTGTAAAATTAACCCATTTGTGCCTAGCGTATTTTTAAAAGAATGCTCACAATTTTATTTGTAATTTTCTAAAAAAATGTTTTATTTTAAACCCAATAGCGGATTTTCAAAGCAAAATATTGTAGTTATTATTATATACGAGATTGTAACACTGAATTGTATTTTACTGTGTGTTTTTACCTGCTTTAGTCAAAAAAAGTGTTTTTTCTGCTTTTCGCACAAAAAGTGAATTTAAATTTTAAAATTTCAATGTTTAGAAAAACTTTTTATGCACTGTTTTAGTTAATACTCTTTTCTAAAACACACGTGTATCTCTAACAAAGTTTTAACCCATTAAGTCCTTGCTTCCCTTTTTAGGGACGGTCCAAAAGTGTCTGAATTTACCAAAAATGAACATTTCAACCTAGTAATATTGTTCAATTATTATTACTTTGGTATTGTTTCAATTCATTGTAAAATGTGTCTGTAGCCGTGTAACCAGTGTAAAAAATATCTTTGGGGAAAAAAATGTCAGGCATTAATGGGTTCAGTAAAATTTTATTGTTGTAATGTTAGCTGCTTTGTTGCGTTGTATATGGGTGATTCTACAAAAATGGGCAAATTTGTGTTCCATACTGATTGCTCTTTTTGTTTTTAATTTGATAAAAAACCATTTTGGGAACACTTTTATGCGTCTTTTGTTCTATAATTCTGATTATCAACAATGTCAATAATGAATTATTATTCGTAAGATTAATCAATAGTGTCAATATCTTAGCATCCAATCATTACGACGCAAACCCATCATTCAAACTAAACGATCGTCGTATGCTGACAAATAATTTATAGAAATATAGATATCAGTTATTCATTGTTTCACAATATAATTAAGTAATGGATTGCACAGTTGGGTGGAGCGAAAAAAACCAAATTTTGACACAAGCTAAGTAATTGTGCGGAAAAGTTATGTCTTGTACAAATATTTTGTTAAAGCATTTTTATAACGAAAAATATCTTGAGGATCCGCTTTTGGTTTGAAATTGATCATTGTTGCATCAAAACTGTAAAAATGTGCAATAATTTTATCAAACACTAGCTTATTACCCGGCGTTGCCCGGGTGTTTATCAAAACAACAAAGCTATTTCTAATTGTTTTTAACTTATTTCATGCTAAAATGAAATAGGTGAGCCTTAAGAGCCATTATTTTAAAAATTGAACAAAAAAATGGAAATTTTTGCAGTGACCATTTTTGATTTTCCTCATTTTTTTATATGTCAAAGTAGGTTATGAGAAGTAAACATTCTGAAGTTTGTAGCCCCCCAAAAAAATATATTTGCTCGGTAAATATTCCCAAAGTTTAATGTTTTGCAGCACTTTTTCGGTAAAACGACTGACAGAGGCATTTCAGGGCGCTGTAGTTTTTTACAGAAACGCCATCCCAAGTTTATGTTTACATTTATTGATTGTACAGTGTCTGGTTATGAGGACCCCATAGTTACTTGGGTTGGAGTGTGTTGCTTTCTTTAGTTAAGGGGCCGCAAAGTATGGTTTTTAGTCCATTTTCGCTCAGCTTTGAGCTGCGTTATATCCCCCTAAAAGCAACCCAGTGAATTTTTTTTAACATAAACTGAAAATTTATACTATGAAGAGAATATGTGGTACGAAAATTGTTTAATATCTCATTGCTTTGAAGAGAAAAAAACTTAGATATTTATCCAATTTTCAAAAGTTGTGGTTTTTTATCGCATTTAACTCAAAACACCAACCCTGGAAAAAAAAAAAATTATGAATTATGGAACCTACAGATGTGTAGAATAACGTAAAAAAGAAAGTTGCGTGGGGTCTAGTCTAGTTTTCAAGAAAATATTTTTTTGTAGCTTACTTTAATGCTTTTTTCTCATAGTAAAATGTGTCCATCAAGTAGGTCAGATCTGCTGAAACTTTTAAGTATATACTCATGATGTATTTAAATTTGTATAAGGAAAGAACAAGACTGAAAACACTTAATTTTGTCTAAATGTTAATACTTTTTAGTTTTTAATTGCAATTAACTAAAAAAAGGGGGAAACCTGAGAGAACTATTGACTGCACATATTACTAGCTTTGAAATATTGGAAAAAGTAAATTCGGTGATGTATCTTCAGATGTATTATAGTGAGAGGTCACGATGACCTCCCGAAAAATTTCATAATCGAAAAATTTTGCTGACGATTTGGAAAATTTGGAAACAGTATTGCAACATTGAGATTTTTTAATGATACATTTTTCACACGCGTGCTTGATCGTATTTTGTAAAAATTTAAGTTCCAGTTCCCATGAGTATCTTATACTTCTCAAGAAGATGTTCTTAACTTGCCAAATTAATTTCCTAATTCTTCCAAATGATAAAGTACGATTAAGCCCACACGTAAAAAATAAATAAATAGAAAACTTCAATGTTGCAGTATTGTTTCCAAAGTTGCTGAATCTTCAAAATTTTTTTCTGAATATGAAATTTTTCTGGTGGTCACGGTAACCTCCTTTGACTTCCCATTGGGGAGCCACTAAAAATACCTCACAGTATTTACTTTTCAAATATTTCTAATCATTGCCCAGCTAGCAATATGTAAATTCAATAATTCCCTCACTAACGATTTATCCTTTTGTTGATGTAATTGCAATAGGAAGCTAAAAGTTCTAAAAATTCAGACACAATTAAGCGCTGTGAGTCTTTTTTTTTTCTCTACACACACATACGTAAATTATTATTATATATTTTAAGTTTTAGGAGATCTGACCTACATACTGGACACATTTTACTACGGGAGAACGTATTAAAATCTACTAGATTTATTTTTTCTTCTGTAAAACTAAGAAGAGACCCCTGGCAGCTTTATTTTTTATATCGTTTTACACATATGCAGGTATCATATAATCTAAAAAAATTATCATAACATGTAAAAAATAAATAAATAGAAAATTTCAACGTTACTTTTCGAAGTTTGCCGAATCATTAGCAAAATTTTTTGAATACAAAATTTTTCGGGCGGTCACTGATACCTCATTTAGAATACATCTAAAGATACATCACCGAATTTAATTTTTCCAATATTTCAAAGCTAGTAATATGTGCATGTGCATTCAATAGTTCTCTCAGGATTTCACGCTTTTTAGTAAATTGACTATATTTACAAATATTTACTATGAGAAAAAAGCATTAAAATGAGCTACAAAAAAAAAAAAAAAATAATAATAATAATAATTTTCTTGAAAACTAGACGAGACCCCACGCAACTTTCTTTTTTACGTTATTCTACACATCTGTAGGTTCCATAATTCATTAAAGTTTTTTTTTTCTAGGGTTGCTGTTTTGAGTTAAATGTGATCAAAAAACCACAACTTTTGAAAATTTGATAAATAATCTAAGTTTTCTTCTCTTAAAAGCAATGAGATATGAAACAACTTTCGTACCACATATTCTCTTCATAGTATAAATTTTCAGTATACGTTTAAAAGAATTTTGCGGGGTTGCTTTTAGGGGGAAACAACGCAGTTTAAAGTCGAGCGAAAATGGACTAAAAACCATACTTTGCGGTCCCTTAACTAAAGAAGGCAACACACCCCAACCCAAATAACTATGGGGTCCTCATAATCAGACACTGTACAATCAATAAATGTAAACATAGGAATATGGTAAGAAATAATTGGACAGGCCAAAATTGGCTAACATAAACATTCTCCCTTACTGTTGAAAATTAAATTGTTAAGAAATAACATGATTAAAGTTGGAATCAAAGAAGATGAAAGTTGGAATTTTCATCCTCTTTTTGGAATTTTCAGTTTTAATTTTGGTGAAATAAATCAATCCACACAGCAAAAAATCGTTTTCCACGAGATAATTACCTTTTAACTCTGAAAAGCGAGGGAGCAAGGGTCCTTTACTTTTGGAAGTGAGGGGGAAGTCGCTCCCCTGTACGAGCCACCTCTGTTTCGCTCCTACCGTCCTATATACACTGCTCGACATTGAAAATGCAACAAAGAGAAGGAGTGGTCAGAAATTCATGCAAATTTTACCGTAGACGCACGTCACTGAGTTATGCAAATGATATGAAATGCGCAGCTCTCCGACGCACGTGAAGTAAGATATAAGAGAATGAAGTTGAAAAGTGGGCTATGTTCATGTTGTTTTTTCTGCCAGACTAATTATCGGAGAAATTTGGTTTTTGTCTCGAAGGATACGTGTGATAGGAGGAAATGCCACGCCGTCCTCAACGAAGACACTTCCAGCATATAGACGACTTTACAAGGGGTATGGTGATCGGACTGAGAAGGGGAGGTTGGTCCATACGTCAAATTGCAGCTGATACCCACATGGATGCAAGCACTGTGCATCGGCTGTGTCGGAGATGGTTGGAAAGAGGAAATGTAGCCACATTGAGGGGTGCAGGTGCAGCCAGAGTGACGTCAGACCGCTTGGATCGACGGATTCACCGACAAGCTGTGGCGGACCCGCAAGTCACTTGTACGTCGATTCTGCAGCACGTGCAAGGTAACCTGGATGTTCCTGTGTCGACCAGAACCATTTCCCGTCGACTGGTTGCACGTGGCCTGCAATCACGGCGCCCGCTAAGAAGACTGCCATTGACCTCACAGCACAGACTCCAACGTTTGGAATGGTGCCGGTCCAGAGCGACGTGGATGGCAGAATGGCAAACCGTAGTGTTCTCAGATGAATCCCGCTTCTGTTTGTCCAGCGATAGTCATCGCATACGTGTGTGGCGTCGACGTGGAAAAAGATCGAATCCGGCAGTAACTGTGGAACGCCCCACAGCGCGACAACGTGGCATAATGGTTTGGGGCGCTATTGCATACAATTCCGTATCACCTCTAGTTCGTATTCGGGGCACTATGACGGCCCAACGATATGTAGATAATTTACTGCGGCCGGTGGCAATCCCCTACCTTCAGGGTCTGCCAAATGCAATTTTTCAACAGGATAACGCCCGGCCTCACAGTGCTCGAATCAGCCAACATGCTCTACGAGGTGTACAGATGCTTTCCTGGCCACTATACTCTCCTGACTTGTCACCAATCGAACATGTGTGGGACGTGATTGGGCCCCGTTTGCAGAACCTGTCACTGTCTCGTTCAGAGGACGAACTGTGGCAAATGGTTGAAAGGGAATGGAGTGCCATCCCTCAGGACACCATCCGCAGGCTTATTGACTCCATGCCTAGACGTGTTTCTTCGTGCATCGCTGTCCGCGGTGGTCCTACTTCTTACTGAGTCGACGCCGTCCTCGCTCTAAATTTTGCTTATTTATTTTGAAATAAATATCACTTATTGTTCCATGCTGTCTCTGTCTTCTTACCAAATTTCATCAATTTCTGACCACTCCTTCTTGGTGTAGCATTTTCAATGTCGAGCAGTGTATTGGACGTTGATATAATATTGAATAAAAATTTAAATTTTAATGAAGGATTTTTAATTTTTTTCCAGATCATTTAGCACCATTATAAAGATAATTAGCCGAAAAATTTTAAGAAATTTCATTCTGCGCATTAATCGGTTAAGAATACAATAACATTTTATAAGTCTATGGTTCTGTTTTTTTTTTTTTGCATAACTCAAATTTAGATTTTTCAGAGAGTACTATTGCGCTTAGACTGGAGACGGTTATGACAATTTTCATTTGCTCCATCATAGATCCCTTAGTAATGCCTGTGAGCAGGTTTAAAGTTGTTTTTATGCAAAAGTGTACATTTGCCTGCTTATAAATACTAAAATTTTCTCCCTAAGGACAATAATTAACTCACAGAAACAAATTAAACAAAAAAGAAAAAAATGTAGCAAACGGACCCAACCCCAGGGGCGGTTGTGACAGTGCTTGGAGTCGGTTGTGACAAGTTCAAAAACACAGCAAAACAGTCTAGATCACTTTTAATTTCAAGTAATATTAAACGTCATTCAACATAACCTTCATCTGGGAAAGTTTAACGCTATGTGCCTCGTTCAGTTGAAGTAGCCTTAATGGCTGGTTTCCTAGAATCGTCGACGACGCCGGGCGCAACGCTCGCTGGAATAAGAACCAGTATGATTGGAGCGTGGGGTGAAGCAACGTCAATCTGCTGCTCAGTCGCATGCGCAGAAGGCGGCGGCGTCTGTCGCCTCGCCAGAGATGGACGATTTCACTCCTAGGAAACCGGGCCTTTATACCAAGTCTTGCAACAATATCAGGTTTTTGGAATTTCGTAACGTCTGTTTTGGAAACATTATGCACATCCTGTGGGTCCTAGCCGTGTCTGTTCATAACAATTCTCAAGTATCAAAGAAAGATTCCACATTAATTTGTTTTATTGAAGCTTGTTACTCTTGAAAGGCTAGTTGCATGATCTACACGAACAGACGTGAAAAATTTCTATTCATAAATGAACGAAACCATTTCTCAGTAGCCATTTTACTCTCATGTCTGCTTTCAGCTTATATGTATGCTCAAAAGCACTTTATTATGAGCAATATAACTTATGCACACGTTGATTTCATTGTGACAGCGCCGACCGGCTCCATTGCGTTTACGAATGAATGTTTCGTAGCAAAGACTTACGATTAACATTGCATTTCCAAAGCTGTCGGAAAGAAAAAAAAAAGTTTCACTTCTTTATAAGCTTCTTTATATTTCATTAGATCACACTGCCCTATTTCTGTCTTCTACAAGCGTATTATGGGCATTAAATATGATAAAAACATGTTTTACTCGTGTCACAACCGTCCCCATGCAATTTGTCACAACCGACCCCAGCCCACTACTTTTGAAGACAGCAATCGCCATGGCAATACAAAATAGCCTACATAAAAAGTAATCACTGCTATTTCACTATTAAGGTTCAATACTAACGGGGGAAAACTTTCATTTCTCTATCTGTACCCATTCAACAGGAATTACTAAAAGAAATCGAGCAAAAAAAATTACTTTTAACTGTAAAAAAGTAACCTACCCCTCTGCTAGCGTTAATGTCGCTCGATGGCTACCGCAATGCTTTGACACACATTCAGACAAACATGCTGATACTCTCTCTCTTTGCTTCAACCAGGTATTAATTATGGTTTAGCTAATATGACGACTGTCACAACCGCCCCATGTCACAAACGTCCCCAGTCTCCCCTTCTTTGTTCTACTTTCTACATAAGTCATGCAATTAAATAAAAATAAATAAATAAAAATATAAACGTATGTTTTATATAAATACAGGGTGTTCCAAGTCAACTGTCATGACCTCTAATTCTTCAACCGTTCGTATTAGATGCATACTTCCAGTTGCAAATTTGCTCAAAATGAGGTAGAGAGTCAAAATATTGAAAGTTTGAAGCGAAAAAATAATTCAGTCAAAAAATACGAAATCTAACTTTTTATAGGGACTTCGGGTCCCCAAACTTATATTTAGGGAAAGAATATCCATTGAAAAATAATACTGACACAAAAAAAATTACATTTGTGCGATCAAAATCCATGGAGAAATGAAACATGAAACTTTATGACTTACACCACTTTACGCTAGCGTTATTTTAAGTGATTTTGGGGGCCATATACAAGCGAAATTCGCACCATTCAGAGTTCTTTAATAACAAAATATTTTTTATTTTCCTAAAATATATTTATTTAACTGTAAAAGTAATTTAACGTGGAACTTAAAATATGAAAAAAAATTGAATAAGAAAGAATGAAAATGTCTTGATGAATTCGCGAATATGTAAATTTACCGACTGTATAGTGATTGCTTGAAATAACGTAGGCCCTTCACTGTAGAATAAAATCGGCTTAACTAGATGCATTTCGTTAAGGCTTGAAGTTACGATGAACACTACGGAACAGTATGTAGAAATGGTGTTGCTTTACGGACAATGTAATCGCAATGGGACTGAAGCTGCTAGACAATACGCAATCAAGTTCCAAATAATATCAAACCATCGACACGTATGGTTTTAGATGTTGTAATGCGTTTACGAGAAACGGGTAGCGTGGCAAAACGCAATAGAGCCAGCACATAGAAAATATTAATCATAGACGAAGAGATTTTGGGATATGCTCTTGCCTATCCGCAGTCAAGTCTTACAGACATTAGCAAAGCAAGTGCTTGCTCAAGAACACACGTATGGAGAGTTTTAAATGCACATGGTGCTTATCCTTACCGACCACAATTGGTGCAAGCGTTTTTGCCTGGAGACGATAATAGACGGTTCGATTTTAGCAATTTTATAATGAACAGGTTAGAAACGGATCCGTCGTTTTTGGATAACATTGTATGGACAGACGAATGTACGTTCTCAAGAACTGCTGTTGTCAATAGCCAAAATACTCGTTTCTGGGCTATGCAGAATCCACATATCCAACGATCCAGTAAGCATCAGGTGCGATGGTCTGTTAATGTTTGGTGCGGCATTTGGAAAGGAACGTTAGTGGGACCCTTCTCTTTTGATGGCACGTTAACCGCTGAAAAGTATAACGATATTTTACGTGGATATTTATCTGACTTTCTAGATAATCATGTTTCGCTCGCAGATTTTAGTAAAATTTGGTTTCAGCATGACGGGGCACCGGCACATAAACCAGCAACTACCAGAGCACTTCTACGTAGTATGTTTAATAATAATATCATTGGATATGGAGGTCTTTTGGAATGGCCCCCTCGATCCCCAGATCTTAGTCCTCTTGATTTTTTCCTCTGGGGTTTTTTAAAAAGTAAAGTCTACGAGGTAGATTCATTGAGCAAAATCGATTTACAGAACAGCATTTTATGCCGTAGCGAAATGTGTCACTCCAGTAATGCTTCAAAATGTACAATCAGAATTCTTATCACGCATTCAACTATGTATTTTAGTAGAAGGAAAATATTTTGAGCAGCTATTATAATCGATTAAAACAAATGATATTCATTTCTAACACATTGTTTTCTCAGATTCTGTTTTTATTTTTATTTTGATTTGCAAGAAAGCAATGTAAAATTTTTGTGTTTAATTTTGTATATTATTTCTTAGAGTTCACATATTTCGTGCGTTTAATATTTTTATATAAAATTGTACAATAATTTACCTTGTCTTGTTATGTTTTGTAGTCTTATAGCATCTGTGTTTATTTTTGAATACAATGAGAAGCGAATGTATTCTGACATAGACGAAACAAAATTCCTTATCGTACATAATCTACAAGCTCGTTATTCCTCTGGCAGGGCGAAAATTTTCTTTTGTCAATTTGCTTACGGGCCCTGCGCATTTAAAACTCGAATATCTCCGCGAATTTTGATCGCACAAATATCATTTTTTTGTGTAAGTATTATTTTTCAATGGAGATTCTTTCCCTAAATATAAGTTTGGGGACCCGAAGTCCCTATAAAAAGTTAGATTTCATATTTTTGACTGAATTATTTCTTCGCTTCAAACTCTTAATATTTTGACTCTCTACCTCATTTTGAGCAAATTTGCAATGGGAAGTATGCATCTAGGACGAACGGTTGAGGAATTAGAGGTCATGACAGTTGACTTGGAACACCCTGTATATGCACGAGCAATCACCAAAACATTTCTTTATGTAGTTTATTAGGTAATTAAATAATACCTTCTTCCATATACGATGAAACCTTTAGTAACTTGATTAATCCAGCCATCATCTCCTATATCCCAAACACCTGAAATCACGAAAAAGTAAAATTACAGGGTGCGGCAGAGAAACTTGCTGATTTGAAAAGTCAATAAAAGAGAAAGCATTTCTTGTATCAATTTATTTATTTTTTTAAGATGATGTACATTCTGAATTTTTATTTTTACTAGATTTAAAAGTTACGTCGGGCAAATGTCAGGCCCCATTAATGATGCACTGATCTGCTCAAGATTTGAACTTCTGTTCTACTCTTTCGACTGGGATGTCGGCGATAGCTAGTAGGATGTTGCTCTTCAGGTGTTTCAGAGCACGGGGCTTGTCATTGTAAACGATAGATCTGAGATACCCCATAAACAATAGTCGCAGGGTATCAAAATCGGGGGAACACGCCTACCACGGTACCGTCACATCAAGGAGAAGAGGCACTCGTGGAAGTTGAACCACAGTAGCCCCGTTTACATCGCATTTTTTACCTCGCATTTCCCCGCTCCACTCTCGAAAAAAACCGGTTGGAAAATTCCCCGTTCACAAGTACAAAGTGGTTGTACCACAGAAAGTGGATTTTTACCCAACATCCTTTGCGCATTGTTTACAATCTGCGCGTACGTGTTTTTTTTTAGAGTAATAGCTCACGATTTTAATACTGCAAAAGTATTTCTTTTCGTGAGCCGCAATTTTCGTAAAAATGAAAATGAAGGGGATTTCTCAAATTTTATCCGAACAGAAATAATTAAAAATAAAATAAAATAATTTAAAATAAATAAATAAAAGAAATGAATAAATAGATAAATAATAATGACTATAAAAACTTATTATTGGACTTATAAATTACTTCCCGAGGTATTGTTTTCGTCATTATGACATGCTCGCCAAATTCGCGAAAATGAAAGCCTCGTGCAAAAAAATGCTTTTCGTCTTTATTAAAAGTTGAAAGGATGTAATTAGCAGGGACCTGTTTGCCTCACATGCCGATTAGGACTGGGGCCCAATCTCCCTAAGGAACCCTGAATATTTTACAAAATTATGCAAAGAATCAATATATTTAAAATAATAATAATAATAATAAATTATTTATTAATAGTAGGAAACCTCTTTCGAAACTTTATTAGTATTTGTCTTATTTGGTTGGTTTATACAAGAAGAATGGTCTATGGTGGAAAGGATTTTTAAGTTGTTGTTCTTAGAGTTTTTCTGGTATTTGGGGAAGGGGCACTCACCTAACTAAAATCTCTACCTTTTAAAATCTGCGGTAGTGAACTCAACAATTGGCCATCTCAAAAAATATTCTAATAATTAATAGTAATAATTACAGTGAAAGTAGTGGTGCCTATAGCTATGGAGAATTAGGAGGTATAAATTACACCATTGGAATTTTTAGGAAGGATATTTAAAATGATTTTGTTGCATTATTGGTAGATTATGTATTTGGGAGTTTTCCATAAAATTTCCTAGAGGCTTGTGCATCACTGCACTCTTTGGCAGATTAGCACCCCTAATATGCAATAGAAAACACTCGGCCAACTTGAAAATCAGAAGTAGAGGATTGCCGTTGACTCTTTTGTTAGTTAAATGTTCCAGTAATTTATTCTAAAAATAATAATAGTTAGGGCTGGGGAGGGGGGCATGGTGCAGACTACATCACTGAAATTTTAGAAAAGGTATTTTAAAAAGGTCTTACTCTCATTACTGCGCTTTTATTCCGGGTGGGGAGAGGGATTAGCAAAAGTACTGGTGGGGGGTGGGGGAGTGCCACCACTTTTAGAGGGATGGGCATCCCTTGCTAACGTTTCTGCTTTCTAAGATCTGCAATAGAGAACATCCATCAATCAGTCACTCATTGCATACTCATTTCATACTCAGGCAGATATTCAAGTAAGTTGTTTCAATAATAGTAAGCAATGATGCCAACGGGGGGGGGGGGTACCATCGGCTAAATTGCAGATGAAGAGGGGCACCATTGCTCTTAGTGATTAGGCACCCTCGCTAAATTTTCCACATTCTATGATGCGCCATCGGCTTTATCAATCAATAAATAAATATTCCAGCATTATATTCTACTAATTTAGCTAATTATTAAAGAATAAGTAGGATATGAAATAATTAAATACAACAGCGTCAAGCAGAAGCAACCAAAAACAGTCGAAACCTGATGTCCAGTACGGCGAAAGTAAACAAACTCTTTTCGACCCCGCTTTGATTCCAGTCGAGGGCAGGAGGAGAAAAGTTCCGCTTTAACTCCACAAAAACCCGGAATGCGGTTCCAAGCGAGTTCTTTCCGGGGTAGAAACGCGCCATGTAAACGGGGCTAATTTGTAGGGATGGAACTGGAGTTCGTTGTTAAGAATTCGTCTCAGTAGCCCCGTTCCCCATGAAGCTTTTCTCCCTCGCATTTCCCCGCTCCAACCCCGAAAAAAACCGCTAGGCAAATTCACCGTTCACATGTGAAAAGAAAATGTACAGGAAAAAATACATTTTTTGTAAAAAAAATTTTCACATATCGCCTTAAAGGACTCAACTGTTCTGTTAAGACAAAGAATAGAGTATGACATTGGCAAAAAAAATATTTCAATATGTTGTTGGCAGAGGAAGTTATGACCGTTTGAATATCGGTAAAATATGACATTTTTCATATTTCGGCCTTACGCAACTAAAAGCACGTTGAACTTTCCTCGGTTATTTATACATTATTTTAAAGTGCTTACGCTGGTCTTTCAAACGACACTACTTTTGCCGTTCCAAATGAAATGTACAAGCTGTTTTTGGACTTCAAAAACGCTAAAAAACGTCAAAAATGCCTTGTTTTGAGGGCCTTCACTGACCTTACGGCAACAACTTACCACAAATTTAACATTCACTTTGTAAAGTTTCAACCTTCTATATTCCATATACAAAAAGAAAATTGGAGTTAAACAGTTCCTGGTAAGAGTTTTGGCTCACAGCAACTTCCATGTTTTGAAAATCCGCTTAATTTTTGATGCCGCACGTTCATCTTTTGGGGTCCATAAAAACTAAGCAACTCAACTTTAGAGCAAAACATTCTGGATTTGGTCTTTCAATAAGATAATAAACATTTGGTAATTTTTGGGAGAAAATCTGAGAGGTCATGAATCACAGGCGTGACACTCTCTCAGATTCTTGCTCTTAAAAACTTAAAAAATTAAGTTTAATCATTACCTGGATATTTCTTTAAATACGTTTCTGCTAATTTATTTTTTGAAGCACTTCCAAAAATTGAAACTGGAGAAGTAGGAGTAGGATTGACTTGCACTATGTCTCCTCTTTGTCCAACAATGTAACATCCTGTAAATAAAAAGGGTCCACTTATTCGCTAACTGATGACCATATTCGGGCGAAAGCTATTACTTATCACATACATGTTGATACCATGTTTTTTTAAACAAACAATTTATGAGTTTTTTTCAAGGTAACGGTATGAACCCTTTTTTCCAGAATGGAAATTAAAATTTGACTCCTGTAGAGTTAGAGTGTGCTATATCCGAGGATTGGGTACGGATTTTCTGCATAAACCCCGTTTACGAAATATACAGGATTGAACGTTAGCATATATTTTTATATGTAAATTCAAGTTATATAACTAAAGTATAATTTAAATAATTTAAATTAAATGTTTTGTAACGGGGCAGTTATGTACCTAGATACACAAAAATAAAAAAGTTGAAGAAAAAAATAGTGATAGGCTATTTAAATATGGAAAACGTGGTGCATGTGGTTTAGAGGAATTTGATAATCTTATTTTTGCGACAGCTGAACTTTTTATAACTCATACGTAGTGCGTAATTGAATTTGATATAACTTCATTCTGATAATATTGAAAGCTAATCTTCTTTTTAGCAGTCGCTTTTGCTTTTTTTCTTGTTTAAAAATTTAAAACTATGCTGGTCTTTATTCTTGAAGGGCATGTCTATCACTATCGTCAGATATTGCATAGCGCACAAGCAAATGCAAAACAATGAATTGAATATCCTTCACATAGTGAAACCCGGAAAGAGGGTTAGTATCTTTCGTAATGTGTGCTCTTAAAGTTAGTCATATGTTATTTAGAACAATTTTAAAAAGTAAAAAAAAAATGTTATGCTACATCTTTTATGAACTATATCCCAATTCTTGAAAAGGAAAAATTACAATATAAAATTGAGAAAAATAGATTTCTAATCACCAAAAGATTTTTTAAAAAAAGTTTAAAAAATAGAAGAAGGCGAATTTAAGTTCTCCAGTTTTGTTTTTCTTGTGGTTTTTTCAAAAATAATAATAATAATAATAATAATAATTATGCATCGTAGGAAACGCCGATCATCTTTTGATCAAGTATCCGAGTTCGACAGAGGAAGGATAGTGGCCTACCGATATTATGGGTTATCTTTCAGGCAAATCGCCACTCGTATTGGACGAAATCAAACAACTCTAATGAGGATATGTGAGCGTTGGATGCAGTAGGGTACACCGGACCGACATGGTGAATGACATCCACCTCGGGGCACCACTTCATGTGATGACAGGCGCATTGTGCGCATGGTAGTGACACAGACACGTGCCAACAGGGGAGGCAGGGGGTTTTTTGCTCCTCCAGTCTTTGAAGGAGGAGGGGTTAATTTCATTTTTCGCCCTCCACCCCCTAGTTATTAAACATTTGAAAACTACCGGTGCGAATATAATCGATGGCATTGCAATTCCCAAAAAACTTTTAACAACAGGCGGGAACTTGGTCCTTTCCGGTCTTAATTGATGCGCCGTGTCACTCTATTCGATGCATGGGTGAGAGGACAGCCTTCTAAAGCAAGCAAAGAAAACCCTCCGTTGCCAGGAAGAACATTGCAGCAAGATGTGAGGTAGTTTTCTACGTTGATACAAGTTGCATGAATGCGAACTTCTCACTGGTGTGAAACGTATTTTTAGCTACCAGTTGGAAGATATATCCAACGTGTTTGTTTAGTGTTTCGCCTTTAGCTCGATAACGGATTGTCCAGATTGACTTCATCCAAGTAAGGGTATGTACAGTCTCTCGATACTGCAGTTTTAGATGAATTGCAAACAAATTAGCGGCTCAGCTATTTGCTTGACATTTCTGCCTTAGCAGTAGCCATATTTGTTAGACTGCTTCAAGAGCTTTCCTGGTAGCCAGAAAGGTGCCAACTGCTACCATCAACCTATCTACGAGTTTTTTGCAAGTTTCCGATTTATTGCCGTAAAGTGACTGACTTTTGTTTGGAAGCGTTATAAATTCTTTAGCTTGGTTTTTGACTTTAGCAGGATACTTTCCTGATTTCTTCCAGGTATGTTACTGGCAGAAGTTAAGCCTATAACTGCCATTATTTTCCAGGAGTGTTTCGCTTTGTTTTTAGTGAAACTGTGAGGAGAGAAATTGGCTTAAAACATATCAGACAAATAAAAAACATATTTTCCGGTAAGAAGAGAATCGTATGAGAAACACCACTACAAAAAAATTATTTTTTTGCTAATGAAAAAGCAGAGAACATTCGTAATGCTAATGAGATATATTCGATAGATGTTTTGTGATAACTTTAGAAGCGTCTGCGAATCAACCGAACAAAACATTGTTACAAAACTAAAAGGGAGAAAAAAGTCTTGAGACTTATCTGGAAGATTCATTAAATATTTTGCAGTAATTTTAAAAATACATGTGAGACAGCAGAACAAAATATTGTTGCTACTTAACTAAAAAAATTAAAAGTTTTCTATTTTGATGCTTTATTTTAACAGAAAGCCTTTTTTCATTTTACTACTTCAAATGACAGTACAAATCACTATACCTACCATCTCTACAAAAATGTGTTTATTTTTTTTCCTTTCTTGATGTGATATGGACTTAAACGTAAAGTATTGATAGGGCTTAAAATGCAGAGGACTCGGGTAAAATTGGCAAGACACAGATGCATGCATGTGACAAAACGTGTCCTCAAGGATGCCACTAAACATTAAGAAGGTTAAAACAATGCTTACGTTCACCGCAAAGACTAAAATCTGTGATTCAAATCATACGCCAGACACAAGAATGGTATATGGTTTAATGGAGTCATCAAGGGAAAGCTTCCTTGCAGAAATTATTTAGTCATAAACTGGCTCCTCTTCCTATTGCTTTATTTGATGATGAGTAAAATATGAGAGGTTCAAATAAATCTGCACAAGAGTCAAAACTAAAGGCAGTTTTCAGGGTAGGCGGTAAGAGTAGTCCAGAAATTATCATTCTTGGTGAATGTGCAACAATGTGGGTATACCTATACTCGCAAAGCTACCTGCTTGAGTAATTGCATTGATGGTGCAGAAAACCTTATTAAGCACGAGATACAAACCATTCTTGCGGTGCACAATCTGTTTAAGAGATACGATAAATTTAGTACTACGTCACAACGTCGAGTCACACAAGAGAAAACTGTCTATTGTGTTTTTCAACTTAATGGAAAATCACCACTTTCTAAGAGTTATCTTACTGAAAATAGTACCAAATATGACGTAAGTAATTAAGTTTGTTGTGAGCCGACTGTGTTCGATCCCCAGGTCAATGTGTAATTGTTACTGGTACCGATTCTTTTCCAACTAGATTGGTGCTGGAATTCAACAAGCTTTTGTTTCTCATTAAGAAGCTGATGTGATTATGACTCATTATTTAGCTAAAGTCAGTAGTATTCCAAAAGAATTTAGAAACCTTCCAAATTAAAGTAAGTCACTTTACAAGAAATTGTAAACTTCCCAAAAACTCTTAGATAGGTTGATGGTAACAGTTCAGCACTTTTCTGGCTTACAAGGAAAGCTCCTGGAGCAGTTTAACAAATATGGCCAGTGCTAAGGCAAAAATTGCAAGCAAATAGCTAAGCCGCTTATTTGTTTTGCAATTCATCCAAAACTACAATATCGAGAGATTGCACATAAACTTACTTGGGTGAAGTCAATCTGGACAATCCATTATCGAGCTGAAGGCAAAACACTAAACAAACATATTGGATATACCTTCCAACTGGTAGCTAAAAATATCTTTCACACCAGTGAGAAGTTCGCATTCATGCAACTTGTATCAATATGGGAAACTTTTTCGCAAAAGAAACTTGTTTCTTGCAGGAAATTGGTTTAAACCGGCAAAATCCCGAAACTTAAGTTTTAAAGTGTTATTTTTAGGCTAAATCACATTTTTATACTCCCTGCATATCATTTTAAACCTTTATCTTTGTTAAAACATTCTATTTTCATGTACATTACGGTTTAAAAAATGATTAATATCTGAAAACAAACCTTACAACTTTTTAGGCTGATATCTTGAATTTTACCATTTTGAAAATTTTTTTATTCGTATACATTTCATAAATATAAATTTTCAATAGAATTATATTTTGACTAAAGAGTACAATCATTTTTAAGTGTATAAAATGTTTCATTGCACGCACGATTGCTTTAATTTGCTTCATACCTTTTACAGCAGCCATATTGGATTTCGCCATTTTGACAAAAATGCTCAAGGTTTAGCGTCTGGCACTCAACGGATTCGGAATCAGCAGGTCAAATTCATATAGAAACCGTCAAAAAATGTCATATATGTAAAAATTTTAGGTACATGGCCTTCTAGCCTGGACTACTGCTGCTAAAGTTTGCGGGAATGAAAACCGAGAGGGTTTTATTAAGACAACCTTAAAATCAAGATTTTTAATGCAAAAATTTGATTCGAAGTCAGAATTCAAAGGGTGTAAGTAAGCACACCCAAAATGGTTGGTTGATTGGGTAGGATGTGGGTGGGACTTGATTTAGTATTATTTTAGAATCTGTAAAAAATATGCGAAAATGTGCAATAAGCTGCGATATGTGATTTTTTCCAGAAGAAAAAAAGGATTTTTAGGGTTTTTGTGCAAATTCAAACGAACGGCAATGTACCCCAAGTTTTTTTAAACCAATTTCTATAACTACAAAAGTAGTTTTTATACTATTAAATATAAAAAACTATTTTTTTAAATAATTATATATTTTTAAAAATTACAGATTTCTCTCTTTTTTTTCGAAATTTTAGACCTTCTGCGTGGTTTTAAAAATAATTAATTATTCTTTAAATTATTTTTGCTGTTATTAGGAAGCCCTGGCACAAGTTTTCCGCACTATTAGAAATAAAAAAAAATATTTTTTGAAAAAAAAAAATCATCTCTAAATATTACAGATTTTTCTCTTTTTTTCTAAACTTTAGAGCTCTTGCGCTTTTACAAAAGTTACTAAATATTATTTTCATTATTTTTCCCGTTATTATAATACCCATTCGCAAGTTTTCCGCACTATTAGAAATTAAAAAAAAATATTTTTTGAAAAAAATATTCATTTTTTAAAATGACAGAAATTTCTCTTTTTTTCTAAACTTTAGAGCTCTTGCGCGATTACAAAAGTTATTAATTATTTTTTTTATTATTTTTCCCGTTATTAGAATGCTCATGGGCAAGTTTTCCGTGCTATTAGAAATTGATCAGAAAAAAAAAGCTTTTTTCGACCCACCCTAATATATATATTTCATTCTTTTAAAGTACAATGCAAAGTACATATTTTTCGCGTATAGTAGTTGATTTATGTACTTAGGCTCAATTTATAGGTCATTTTGCTTAACACGCATTTTTTACGAATATCAGGATTTTGTAGTTGCAACGTTTTGCGTCATACGTTAGATCAAGGAATTCCTTACATAGAAGTAGGAGAAAAATTCGTGATGACCACAACAAACTAGTTTGCGTTTTGAATTCACATCACTCCTGTTTAATCACTCCAAAATATAGGCTCCAAAAAGACTTTCTCCAAAATTTCAACTGTAAAATGTTCAGGATTTTTGTGGTTTCGATTACATGAGCTGTCATACTGTAAATCAAGGAATTCATAAGATAGATGTAGCAGAAAATTTCGTGATAATCACAGCAAACTAGTTTGCGTTTTGAATTCACATCAATCTAATTAAGTCACTCCTTCTCTTTTAGTGTTAGTACTAAATATACGGGAAATACTAGTGGCAAGTCATTTAAAAATAAACTTTTTTCTGGAGCCAGAAAAGTTAATGTATACTACAAACTTAAGATTTTTTTATGTTAAACTTTTAGCTAAACAATTTTAATTCTTTCTCTCAGACACTAATGGTATTTTTTGGCGGTGAACAAAAATATTTTTGAAACAGCAATACAATGAGCTATTTATTTCAGGAGCATACTTTCAACGCTTGTTTAAATAAAGTTTATGAAGAAATTTTGCCTTTTAGTTTCATTTCTATTTAAGACTAAAGTTTTCTCGCAGGCTATTAGTATTTTTGAATCGTTAATGAAAACAAAAATTCATGGCAAAATATGAAATCTGGAAATTAGGTGCTGTAGTGGGAAAGGGGAGCTTGACCGGAGCATATTCTCCAGTTTAAAGCCCTAAATTCTGCTCTATTTTAATATTTCATTTCACTACTAAATATTATTATGTTGCGTCTGTTTCTTTCTTTTTAAAACTATTAAAATCTTTTTAAAAAAAAACCTATTTCATTTCATTTCACACTCCAGGGTCCCCCGTACCTACCACAGCTTCGTGGTTTAACCGGGTCCCTGAAGAGCGCTCTGATCTTAATTTTGAGCCAGAACCTAGGGTCGAGCCAACCCTAGGCCCAGCACCCCCAGAGGTATCGTTTCACTTGGAGGACTTTGTGACCACGACATTTTTAACGCCTCCCAGCCACTATTAATCAAGACGGTGGATCTTTGATCGGCTGGGATCGAACCCGGGTCCCTCCGGACACGAGTCCGATGCCTTACCGATCGGGCCACCACGGCCCTAAAAAAAAACCTATGCAGTTTATTTATTTATTTACATAAAAATGGGCTACAAAAGGAACTGTCGAAACTTTCATCTCTAAAATATTCAACATATCAATCACGAAAGCTAATAGCCGTAAAATTTTGGACATTAAAGCTTCTCACAATTACGAGAATGGATCTATGGTTTTGTACATGAGCAGTTATAAGTTTCAAATTCCAAATCTACCATTTCACACATATTGCAGTTCATTGTTCATGGTCAATGGAATTGCTTAATTATATGATTCAAGAAGATACATTCATGGATAAAATTTCTATCCATTTTGTAGAAATTATCTGTAAAGCATTTTAATTAAGTTAGTATTAAATACTCATTCATGGGAGGCATACATTGTATTTGAATTTAATGTCTAGATTAATATCTGACATACAAAGGTAATTTGAAATGAATTAATATTCCACTCTATTAATGTGATGTAGCACAGGATTAATAAATGTTTATTTAGAGCATTATAAACTATTTTGTAGTGTCAAAAGACACTTTCATGCAAATGAACGTATTTGTTCAATATACTATAAAGTGTATAGAAGATACTGAATTGGATGGCATGGAGATTTACTTTAGATATTTTCTAAAATACTTTTCTATTTAAAATTATATACCAATTTTTATAATCTAACTCAATTTTTATCTGTCAATGAACGAATATTTAAAACCAGATAGTGCTTGATTTTTAATCATATAATAAGACAAAAAACTCAAGTTAGGTATATATATGTCTATATATGTATATATTCCAAAATTTTTTAATTAAAAAAATAATAATTATATTTTGAGTTATCTTATAATAGCTATCTATTCGTAACAAAAAATAAAAAAAAAAATCTGAGACATGGCACCTTGACTGGTCGATGTGGGGGTCTGACATGTGAATATATACATATGGGCTTTTTAAAATGCATATTACGTGTGAAATATATCACATTTATAATATGTCTTTTATTAATTTATCACATCTGCTGAAAATGAGATAAAAAATGAAGTCCGACGTAAAAAAAAAAATAAAAAATTAAAAAAAAAAAAAAAAAAAAAAAAAAACGATTTTAATTTAAAATTCAGATTAAAAAAAGAAAAATAACAAACATTTTGAACAAGACGAACATTTTATTAATATTAAATAATATCTCATGTAAAATGTTCACTACTTCTGACCATAAACCAGTTTTAAATTGTTATTCTTGTCCACATTTCTTCCTATTTATTCAAATCTGCATTAAGAGTATTGAACCTTTAAAGCTCTCTGAGCAATTCAAAGTCAAAACATGTTTTTTCTCTAAGGTAACTCCAAGCACTGACAGTTCTTAAAAGTGAATGACTTACGAGCACGAAAACGAAACTAATATTGTCTATTATTAGTTTGGACGTAACATTTATAATATGCTCGTTTTTTCGTGCAGAAAATTTTCCCAGTAATATATTCCACTCATACAGTGATATTAGTCTCAAGTCACCTATCTGGCAAGTTAGAAGCTGTTTGCGTGTAAGCATTATAATACGTAAAGTGAAAAAATTACCGTTATGCTTTAAAACGAAATCGCGTTTGCAGAGCCTTGCATTTGCAACAGTCCTTCTTAATCTGTAAATAATTATGATTTATTTAAACCCTCGGGAAAAGACTGCAAGTTCACTCTTTTATTATGTCACAAGTGACATAAGGGAAAACTTTTGTAAAATAATAGAATAGCAATTTATTTCGAAGTTGATGCAGGAATGCTTCATATGCAAATAAACACCAAAAATTAGTATCGATATAGTTATTTTACAATAAGATAGCTGTTCATATTTTACCTACAAATTCATAAATGTGCGTAGTCTGTTAGAGAAAACAAAAACGTTCCAAAACCAGCTGATTTATGTTGTTGTCAGGGTAATTTAAGGAAACAAGCAACTTAAAGAATTCTTTAAACATGTAAATGATCTAAGTCAAAAAAAAAGATAGTAAGGGTTTCGAAAAATTTACACCTAAAAAGACAATAAATAAACAACATTATGTGTTACGCAGAAAAAAAATATTGCAGTGACTAAAAAGATTAGCTTGTAATAAACCGAATAGTTTACAAATGATTAATGCATTAATTGTTCAATATGTTCTTCACCTTGTTTCACAACTGTGTGTAAGTATGAAAGAGCATGGTTTACATCAAAGGAAAGAATAACTATCGTTGCTACGTCCCCCGGGACCCATTTTATGTGTTAGGGATTATCATACAACCAAAACAACAATGGGAAACCTGACAACGGCATCTATCAGCCTCTTTTGAGCTATTTTTTTTTCTCCTCCCAAATATAAACCGATTGCGTCACGAAGAGTTGTAAAATCTTTACTCATTCTGGCCAGTAGGTTTTTAATTGGAGACTTTTGAAATAACTTGACTATCACTCCACTTCGTAGAACTATTGAAAACAACAATTGCTCTGTGGAATCTATTGCTAGAAAAACATCTGTTGAGCTACACTACAAAATATAAGCTGTTGTTTTTACAGTATAATTCTGGCAGCAGAGGTTGCAGTTTAAAACTGTAAACTCGCAGTAATAAACTATAGCTATTTTACAGTTTATCAGTGTAAAACTAGCAATTTTACAGTTTATTACTGTAAAATTAGCAATATTACCATCAAATTAGCTGTATTATACTATAAAGACAACAGTATAATACTGGTAACAGAGTTTCTAGTTTGAAACTGGAAAATGCACAGTAACAAACTGTAAACTAGTAACTTTACATTTTATTACTTTAAAATTAGCAATTTTTAGTTTATTCTTGTAAAATTACTGTAATACTGTATACACATTTTTTATACTGAACTTACCCAAATGCAATATTTTTGTGCTGGATAAATTTAATGCACTATAGTAGTATCGATATTAGACAATAATAGTGCACTTACGGTAAGAAAATATAATGCCTCTTTAAATTTGTACCTAAAACATTTAAAAGTTTTTGCATGGCATTAGCCTGACAAGAACTTCTCAGTTGTATTATTACAAAATATATATTAAGCTCAATACACTCATACATTTGCTCCCTTAATATATCATCCTTTTTTTTTTTTTGCTTCATCACGGCCAAGTTGCTATATATTTTCTTTTTGAAGCTCAAACGTCGTGTAGTCCCTCTTTCTGATTGGCAGTTTACCAACGTCCCGGGTCCAAGTACTCCCAACCATGAACTGCTCACCAGTCCATACAGTACATGGTGGAGAAGCAGTACACACGTACGACCACCTACGCACACACACATACACACATTGCAGTTCGTCATAGCATAAAACATAAATGAAATTCGAGAAGTCAGTCTTTTTTGTTTTGTAAATTACGATATTTCCATACGAGCCATGGTAACACGGTTAATCAGGGATCGTTTGATCAAATAGCTATTTTTTCACGAAAAAAATATTGCCGTATGCAGGACGTTCCATTATCCGGGAGGAAAAATATTACGTTACAATAGTTTGGTACATTGCAAATGCATTATATTTAACGGGATATTCTTTTAACTGATGGTCTAATTAGCAGGTTTAGCAGCATATTGCAAAAGAAAGTACTGAGAATTTCTAAATCAATGCAAAAAAAGAGGGTGCAGGGGGAATATCTAGTTTTTGATCTTGGAAAATATCTAGTAGCGAAATGTTTTTTTTTTTTTTTTTTTAATCCGTTCCTTTTTTGTTGCAACGTTGTTCTTCAAACTTCAAACAAATGAAACAACAGCATGAGAACTATTAGTTTGAATATTTAACCGTGTTTTTTTTTTTTTTCTTTTGTACTTTAGCTTAATAAAAATAGCCGTTACAAAAGAAAAACATTTCAGCTAAAATGATGTTTTTAATAGTTGAGCTCATGATTGTTTGTTTAAATCGTAAAATATAGACTGCCAGGTAAACAGGATGGATTGACAATTTTCATTTTCAAAGTTTAATTTTGAAGAAAACACTGCGAAACATCTTACTTACTATTAAAATATCACATTTTTTTCATCTACTAATGCATGTATGCCCATGAAAAGAGATTACGTTTAACCTCCTGCTTAAAAAGTTCATCTGAAATAGCTTTATATCTTTCTTGCTTAGTTTTTAAAGTTAAATTTTCGTGCATGTTTCTAAAACTTCCTACGTGGTCAGAGATTTTACGTAAAAATGTTTTCAGGTAATTTCTTTCGCTTCGCTGCCAAAAGTTTCATTTTGACTTCAAATATTTCGATTACTTTTGTACAAGTGAATACAAATACAACCATTTGCGAATTCATGGGACTGCTGCAGTAAATTTTAATTGGCTTATTACACAACCAATTACTCATTTTTCAAAGCAAACAGTTTTAATTCACCACATTAAATTAGCGCTAATCCTTCATAATTTAATCAAAAAGCGACAGGTGCTCTCTCAGGAATGCTCGTGGACAAAAGCAATCATGTAAAACTCCGACCTGTGTATTAACACGACAAGGTCATTAAATCCAAAACTCCCTAATGGATGTATAAAATGAATAGATTTACAAACTCGAATAATTATCGTTTAGATCACTCCAGCATTAACGTCTTTAAGTATTACCAGAATTACTTGACATTTCACGATTTATGCTGCACGGCAAACATGCTCAACATAATTTAAAGTTAGATTAAAAGAGTTTAAGGGGCAATTTGAGGTAAGAGCATTAGGAAGAGGTACTATAAAAGATATAGATTTAAATTGGGTTACGTGGTAGAGAGTTAGAGAAGGAGGAGGGGGAGAGTTAAACAAACGCATCTTTGGTAAAAAGGTGAACTATTTTCTTCTCACCTTCTTAGAATTTGCAGCATCAGGGATCCCTAGGTAAAAGCTATAGACGTAAAGGTATGATATATGTCTGTCATTGGATTATTTTTGGGAGTACAATAACTCATAATGAAAGTTAAAAATAAGTTTTTTTTTACACTTAAAACGAAGCAAAAAACAGTGTTAATTAAGAAACAAAAATTAGCAGTAGAGTACTGGTATTGTTTAAAATTTTAGATTTGAAAATAAATTTTAAATAAATAAATTAAAAAAACTTCATTACAATTTAAATGGCTGTTTTCTTTTTTTTTTCGAATACGCTCTTTGGACATAAGAAGCTCATGTTTGAAATCATCAGATGAGTTTCAAAGATAAATACCAACAAAGTTGGCACTACGTTTTTCTCTTACCTGAACTTGAAACTGAATAAAAGCTAATATTATACTTTTGAGGCAAATCAAGTTAGTATTTACTTTGAAATATTGCATTTGCAATGTTGACGCCCCACAAGCATGCAAAGCCAGATACTGACAGTGCAACACAATTCAAATTTACAGCACAAATACAATTTTACACAACATTTTAGTTTTTAAGAAATGTTTTAAGCGGTTGTCTAAAGTTGAAACCTGATGCACTAATGCTTGATTCACATCGTAATTTTTGAAAATGGTTAGCCGTTGCGATGGTCGGTGCGCTGATATAGGGACTGGTAGAATAAAGCTCCAAGCTGAAAATTTATACAAACGCTTTAAATCTTTCTTTTAAAACGGAGTTTTTGTGGAGCTGTCTTTAGGTAGTAAATGTTTCCTTTGTCGCGTTCGTCAAACTCTGCATGCGTGTGCTTGTAGTGCTTTAGCACTGCGTTTCTAACCATACGGTACTACGCATTCTTGTTTTTCTAGAAGACAATTATCATACTGTACAGTTTAGCATTGTTATTAAGATTCACCCTGTATATTTTCAAGGGAGACTTGTTATATAAAATTTAACTTTTATTCCAAACTTTATTTTTAAAGTATGTTAAAAATAAATCCAAAGCTGGTTCAAATGAATTTTTATTCCTGAAGTAGGTAGCTGTAAAATTTACTTATGTATGCTTCAATTTCAATGCTTTTGCACGAGTTGTAATAGATGTAGTTACGTTATGCACCATTGGGTTTTAATACTTCCTCCGGCAAGCAACTACTGTGAATGTGCGTGCTGTAATTAATTTCTGGAATTTACACGTTGGAGCTATCAATCTCGCTTTGATTCTCAGAGCATCTGTAAATCTACAAGGTAATACACACGCTGCATGGGGCTTTCGAAATGACATAATTCTAGTCGAGACAATCTAATTTTCCTCTCTAGCTATCTACATATTGATACATTTTCACATTAACTTAGTATTATAATTTAACATTATATATTATACGTTGAATCATCATAGGAGCTAATTGCAACTTGAATAGTTTTACACAAGTGAAAAAGGAGTATTATATGTGCTATATGATTTTCTTCATAATAATAAGCAGAAGTGATAGTATTCGCTGTTATATATTTGAGCGATATATAAGGCAATTTAAGATAAGGTAATTCAGCGTCGTAGTGTGACATTTTTCATGAAAAGGGGAAGGGGAGGGGTTGAAATTTTTCAGAAACAAAGGTCAAGAAACGCAATTTTAGACCTTTGCATTTGTGCTCATACACATAACTTTCTTTCTTCATGGGTTGGAGCATATGACCTAATAAACTTATCCAGCCTTGGCTACGCTACTGAGGTGTTTAAGTTCCTCTGACCCAGCTTCGCTTGTAAGGGACTGACAAAAAAATGTCACCAAAATAAATACTGTGCGTCAGTACTGCGCAAAATTAATTAAAATCTTCTTAAGTAGATAAAAGAGCTTAAAACTAAAGTTAAGCTAGATAAAAGTTCACTAGTTCGGAAATGTTGTTTCTAACATAGTATGTGTTCAAACTTTTATTCAACTGAGTTAAGTTCTTCAGTTTCGTCAGGGGCTGTTTATTATACAATTTTTCTTTTTCTTTTTTTTAAGTAAGAAATTGGATTCCCTCGTTCTGGTAGTGGCAAAAAGTTGCCTTTTAAATTCCTTATAGTGTGTGACAACTTTTATTCAAGTGGGTCATTGGCTTAAATTGTTCTTCGGAACTTGTATTCATTGTTCATTGAAACGTTTTTTTTTTTTTTTATTAGTACTGAGGCTCTGGGACCTTAGTCCCAGTGGATTGGATTCTTTAGTTTTAGTAATGTCAAAAAGTTGCCTTACATTATTCTTAAAATGTGTGCAGTGTGCACACATTTATTCATGGGTGGTATGGCTTGAGTCGTTATTTGAAATTTTTATTTACTAGGGCTAAGACTCTGGGGCCTTAATCCCAGTAGAGCTAAAAATTTGAATACGCTTTAAAGATAACTATCAAAATTAAAAATTTTAATCACTGAATCAAAAAAAAAAAAAAGAAAAACGGTAAAATTGAGGAATGTTTCATCGTGAACGGAACCTTTTAAATAACTGAAACAATCGGATTCACATGAATAAAAATTTGCGAATTAGGATAAAATTACATGTATGTATAATTAACGATCCCAGAGGCAATTGAAGATATGAAATCAGATCAATAACATTTTGTACACATACAATCAATTACACTAGACCAATTTTCCGCACTATTAGAAATTATTTATTAAGGAAAAAAAACATTTTTTTTACACCCTATTGCATATGTAGAACTAATTCTACATCGTGTGTAAGGCATCTTGGCATCTTACCTTTGTTATCATTTCCTGTAATTCACTGCTAATTAACGTAAGCATTTCAGCTGCTTAATTTCAGTTATTAAATGGATATTAGCAATTCACTAACAATTATCAAACATGTTATGCGTACTGAAGAAATTTTATAAATATTGGACTATTTAATTCGTCAACATTTAGGATTGAAAAACGCAACTTGTAGAAGTACTTTGAAAACTTTTTTTTTAATGTAATAAATGAACATGCTGGAAATATTATTATGTTTAAATATCTTTTATTACATTTATACGCGAAAATTATACAAAATCATAAATTAATTTTTATGTTAATAACTTAAAGACTGTCTAAATACATGTCTAGTTTATGAATTCATTAAAAAATATCACTTACATAATTAGATATCTCTAATTCCGTCATCTCTACTAACTCCAAAGTACAATAACGGGAATTGAAGACATAAAAACGTTTCTAAAACAAAAGATTTCTTGTAAGTGCCCTTACAAGCATAATTATTGGAATGAAAATGGAAGATTGTTTGTTCTATTAGTACTGATTGCTGTTTAAGTAGAAATATATCGCGAAGTTCAATATCACATTAAGACTAACGCCGTAAAATCGATTCTGTTGATCTGTCCCTTGACGCTAAGCATTAATAACTGAATTCATCAACTTTACTAATAAGGATGAATTTATTGGAAATATCTTAATGCTGAGTGCAGGAGATGAACTAGAAGATTAATCATTACTTAATGAATTAGCATAATTTTAAACTAATCTTGTTTTGCGATGTTTGTTTAGATTACAGAAACATATATTTCGATCGAACTCTTGAAGTTATTTGAAGGCATCTTTAAATATTTCATAGGAAACTGACTTTTGACAATGCTAAGTTCTCCATTCAGAAGTTTTCGATACGGTACAATTAAATAAGGCAAAATACACATATACAATACATGGGGAAAAGGTAATTTGAACTTTAGCACCTTAAATTATTATTATGTCTGCTTTCATAGTAAAATAGTTTTATATGAATCATGTTAGTGGTAACATGAGAAATATGAGGAAAAGTTTCAAGAAAAATAACCAGAAATAAATATTTTTTTTTCTTCGCTCATCTTCTAAGATTTAATTTTTTCCAGAAGAAATTATACATTTTCCCCCAATGCACTTAAATAAGTTCTAAAATTTTCAAACCTAAGATACCATGACTATTCTCACAGAAAATCTTAGTAGATGCTACTTTAGTAATTATTATTTAATGTAGTGCATTTGGGAATAAATTATATGAGTTGAAAACTGTAAGATATATTTTAAAAAGCTGCTTATGAACAACTCCGTAAACTTCTTAAGTAACTTCTTAACATGTATTTTAGTACTTTATAAATTAATAATTACACGCAATAAGTACACTGAAAAAAATTGCGGGAGAAAATGAGAATCTAAGGTATTGCCAAAATTTTTACTTATAGAAATCAAACACATTTTCATAAACGAAAGGTACGGATCGGAGATGTGCTCCTATACCACTCTTTTTAAATGTTAATAAGCTAAGGAAGAGGAAAAAAACGAAACAAACTTGAAAATGACAATTACCTCCATGGACAAACTTTAAAGTTAAATAAGTGCAATTATTTATTGTTATGTGTCAGTTTTAAAATAAAAAATGCGATACTTAAATACAGCTATTTAATTGTGTCTTAAGAAAAAATAAAAAAACAAAAAAAAAGGTTTCGTTTCTTAAATCAAATTATGCAAGATTTCAAAGCAACTTTCTAGCCCGATCTGCTTTTTTAACAAAACACAAACTGTTAAACTTATTAATAATTAGAGGGGTATATTTCTGCTGGATTATGTATGAAAATAAAGCCATAAGTATGGGATAACGTTGGCCATCATTTTTAATTTTAGGTGCTTTTCGTCAGGTTTTGTTCAATACATCAAAACCGTTTACTTGAGAGCAAAACTTTTAACTTATTGGTTCAAAAGCATAAAATCATCTTTAAAATGTTGATCTACTTTTATTGTGGCTGTAAGTGGCGTGGATATATTTATCTTCAATTTTTGAAAGAAAAAAAAAACCTCCCCTTCTACCTTGCTTTTTTTATTGGTCTTTGCCAAAGACATACCAATCACTTTAGCTCAGAACTTGCTTCAACATTTGTAACGTGAAACAAGAAAAAACTCTCTAAGGGGTTATTTTCCCTCATATCTTACATATTCTATGGAAGTAAGTACGATATACTGTCCGTCCTTAATATCCGCGCCTAGCACTCGGGAACCATTTCACTTTAAAAAAGGGTGATGGGTTATGAGTGGAAACTTCCCAAAGTATTCAATTTGAAACTTGCATTTGATATCCTTTTGATTCATTCAACTAAACTATGTATTTGAAATTAGCATCGTTCCACGTTGTTTGATACGGCCCAAAATGCTTCTTACGATTTTCCCCTTTATTGTTATTTTACCTATCTCCTCTATTTTGGTAAGATCAGAGAAGACCTGACTCATGCGTAAATACGCGGAAGGTTTTGCCTAAGAAAATCAGACACACATCGTGAAACATGATTTTTAATGTTATCTTCTGTGCCAAACCACGAACTTGATGAACTGCATGATGCACTCACTCGACATTCTCCGAGTTTCAAACATAGGATGCCATACCTGGTGATTATTTTTTTAAACCACAGCATGACCCAGGCAGACTAGGAGACACTTCTTCTCTCCAGTCCTCTGGAAATTTAAAAGCAGTCACGATTCTTTGTTTTACCGTGTAAGTATTGTATAATGGTTGACTTATTTAACGTCTTACATCAATACGAAGTTTTCCTGAATTTTGTTATAGCTATTCAGTATCAGGTTTATTATAACGGTGGCAAAAAAAAATATTTCTCGCACGAAAAGTTACATATTCGGAGCTTAGAAATA
Organism: Uloborus plumipes; assembly: GCA_038373865.1. Taxonomy (NCBI): domain Eukaryota; kingdom Metazoa; phylum Arthropoda; class Arachnida; order Araneae; family Uloboridae; genus Uloborus; species Uloborus plumipes. Next base: position 46,490 of record JAXGGA010002715.1, read on the forward strand.
TAAGTAAATCATTTTCATCTCTATTTTTAATGGAGAAAGAAAGTTTTTTGCATAGCTCCCTAACAGAGCAATAAGCACATAAGGGGTGTTTCCTGCAATCAAAAGTACACCTTTTAGTCACTGATACTGAGAAACATATAATAATAATGACATCAGGAAATAAAATATATTCATTTGCCCAACAATTTGCTTTCGTTTCATTTTTTTTTTTTTTTTTTTTTTAATAAAGTCTGAAATAAAAATTTCCGACTTCTAACACAAAGCGACGTCTCGTATGACGTCACAGTGGAGAAACTGCTGTGTAAAGCCAAACTGACGCATTAGCCATTTTATATCTCTGGTATCCCCAGCTCTACAACAATGAAAAATCTGATCAAAAATGGTGGCTTGCTTATAAAGTGGCATTGCTTGGAGCGTTAGTCCATTTATGGAGTCACAGCAAAAATAGAGGAGAGATTGGGTATCTTTCAAGATTATTTTTTAAGAAAGAAAATGAGTAAAAATTAAGAAAAAAAGTAATTTATTTTATTAGTAATTCCCATGTTTTTGACCGTGCTCTTTCGTAAAAAAAAAAAAAAAAAAAAAAAAAAAAAAAAAAAAAGAGAAACTCCCCCATTGTATAGCAATTTTTCATGTATTTTATTTCTGATTTTATGCTTTGTACTTTTACAATTAATCTTTATACATTTCTCACAGTTTTAGAATAATCTTAAAACGATTTCTCAATTTTATTCTGCGAAAATAGTTCGATTTATATTCACAGGTTCTCCCATGTGATGACAAATCAATAAATTTCTCAGTGATAAATGCTTTTCAATAAATCGCGTCAATTGGCCGTCTGCATTCATCTTCTGTCAAACACAAGAAGTAGAAACTATTTTCGAAAAAATAGAAATAAAAGTAAAACGATTACCGTATATGTGATGTATTTTCTGAAGTATTGATGATCTTTTCCTGGGAAAGAGGCTGCAGGGGGGAGGGGGAGAAAATGATATTTTTCTTGAAGATCTATCACATTGATTTCCGTCTAAATCTCTGTGACATATGACAATTCGAAGTCTTGTCTTTTTTATACCTTCAGAAAAATTTCATTTACGTTGATGTCTTTCAAGGGTTTAAGATTTTCTCAAAAGCACAGCATTAAAACTGACTTTTAACGCATTTGCTGACGTTTTTATTCAGAAGAACGATAGCAATAACAATTTAAGAAAAGTACATTATTTTCCTTGTTGAGTTTAAAAAAATGATTATTAATATATATACGATATATAATATTATATATTACGAGTTCTAGCAATAAAATCAAAATTATCGTACCGGAAGCAAAGGCAATTCACGTTAAATACAGACTTACGTTCATTTTTCAACTTTTTTTTTATGCAGGTATTTTAAATCGAAATAATTAAGAAATAAATAGTCATGCTACAATTTATTTCGTCATATATTTATTTTTTCGGTGCTAGCATTATAGATTTTGAAATAAAATGCAAGAGCAATTGAAAAAAATAGAAAGAAATAAAATAAGGTTATCTCCGCAAATCATTAAAAATGTGAATTTTTGATTGAGTTCCTATACGTTTGGTGAAGCAGTGTATTGTGCACGTAAAATGCAAGTCACTATATTATTTTTAAGGTTACACTAAGCTATTTATTTTCCTGTTTCATTTCAAATGTAACACCCATAGCAGCACAATCTCATCGGCCGATGATTGGTCGTTCATCAAAATCCGATGAAATTCTTATCGGCCGATGATCGGATTCCGATAAATTCTCATCGGGAATTGCTCCAATATGTCTCATCGGCCAAACAGAATCCGAGCAGCAAAATCCGATGAGTTTTGCTCGAAATACGATGAGAGTTGGAGCAATAGACGAGCAGTGTTTTCCGTGGCGATGAATTTTGGATCAAAATACGATGAGAGTTGGATCAATATACGAGCAGCGTAGTCCCGTGGCGGTAAATTTTGGATCAAAATACGACGAGAGTTGGATCAATATACGAGCAGTGTAGTTCCGTGGCGATAAATTTTGGATCATTTTCTTTTTCTTTCAAATGGGGCTGCAGTAGAGGGACAACATTTTGCAGACGTAGTGCGATCCCCCAACCAGATGCAACTGGCCAACTCCAGGATCGAACCCGTGTTATCGGCATGGAAATCCAAAACTCTACCGCCACGCCACCAAGTCTGCGATTAATGAAACCAACACTGCATATTTAATAAAAGTTTGAGATTGGGAAAATGTCCATCAGAAAATTTGATCATTACGACCTCTTTCCGATGAAATCTGTAGTTTGGTATTTAGCATTTAGCACCCCAGAGACGCCCGTACTTTCCAATTTTCTGTAGCTTGGCATATTTTCATCGGGAAATTTGATCGGAAGTATATAGTTTTCCGATGAAACATAGCTCGGCTAATTTCCATCGGGAAATTTGATCGAACCGATATTGTTTCCCGATGGAATACAGCTCGGCACATTTTCATCGGGAAATTTGATCGGTAGGATATCGTTTTCCGATGTAATATAGCTCGACTAATTTTCATCGGGAAACTTGATCGGAAGGATATCGTTTTCCGATGAAATATAGTTCGGCTAATTTTCATCATGTAATTTGATCGGAAGGATATAGTTTTCCAATGAAATATAGCTCTGCTAATTTTCATCGGGAAACTTGATCGGAAGGATAGCGTTTTCCAATGAAATATAGCTCGGCTAATTTTCATCGGGAAACTTGATCGGAAGGATATCGTTTTCCGATGGATTATAGCTCTGCACATTTTCATCGGGAAATTTGATCGGAAGGATATTGTTTTCCGAAGGAATATAGCTCGGCTTATTTTCATCGGGAAAGTTGATCGGAAGGATATCAATGTCCGAAGAAAAGTAGCTCATCGAAAACCGTGCTCGGATACTAATCGGAACGATGTCATCGTGCGTTACGGGATCAGTTTACGAGGAGTTCGATGATCGGCCGAGCAAAATCCGATGAGTTGATGCTACTTGGGACAGTTGTCTGGTTCGTTTGGCAAATGGAAACTGTTTCTACTTCTACAGGTATGATACACAAAACTGCAGAAGAAAATTAAAATTTTTAGGCGGGTGCAATATAAATGCTACTTAAGAATAGGGCCCCTCTATTTAGTTTCAAGTGAATGCAAACTACCAGAAAAATTAGACTTTGCGCTTTTGAAAATATGCATTCTTAAAAATAGACGTATGAGACTATCATTGTACCATTGTGCTAAGTAATAAATGATGATGTAATTATAGTCAATAGTGAAACGAAGTAATTATTATCAATTCACTAAAATTGTGCGCAAAAATGAATTTTTGGATAGTCATTAAATTTTAACAGCATAAAATATTATATACAAATAAGTTTTAATTCTTCATGTATTAAATAATTGAATAAATTTTTGTTCTTGTCTTTCCTGTCCATGCTAACTAAATCTTCCCCAAAGATCAAGTTACAGTTCTTAGATGGTTCTTAAATGTTCTTTAATGTTTTTGGAGGCAAAAAATTAATACCAAGGAAAAAAAACATTCTCAGTTATATGTGTATACAGTAGCGCTAAGATTTATCGCCAATGATTTATTAAGAAGAAAAAGAAAAAAAGAATAAACTTGTATGTAATTTAAAGGAAAACTCTTCAATCGTTATTAGAGCTGTTCATGCTTTTTGTCTTCCATTAACTAGAATTTAATGTTTCTTTCTTCCTTTGACGAAAAAGGGTTTTAATTTGCTCTTTATACTTACAGCCCACATATTGCTCAGCAATTTAATTAGAAATCGTAATGTCTTGAAATACAAATGTACTTCCCTCGTTAGGGCAGGTAAATTAAATCAAATATAATTTAAACTCAGGAGGAACATCGTGCTAGGAATCTGAACTCGTCGTATTTGTGTGTTTGCTTATGGTCAAATAGAAAAGAATGGATGGTTTACGTGTACCTAGCTGAGAGCAGAAAACAAAGACATTAGGAGGTAATGTGTTTTTGTTCTGAACAAAAATGGGCTCAAAAGCCTTAAATCAGGATTTCCTTTGTCGAGTTTAATCAAGGCGACAAGTTCTAAAGTACAACAGTTCTTCCTTTTCAAAATACTAAATGTGTGACTTGTGTTGAAAGCGTATGTCCTAGTATGTAAAGCAAAATAATGTAGATTAATGAAGCAATGTGTAGTTTTCATACACGTGTTTGATCTGTATCTTCTAACGAGTAAAGTTGAAGCTTTAGGGCCATGCTCCACATCAGCGTAAAACGCGACCGAAACTGAAGGCAGAAACTGAAAATCCGGGTACTTTCCTTTTTACGCGGCGTAATCACGGTGTAATAGAGGACCGAAAAATTTTGCATTTTTAATTTATCCAACAGCCAATAGAAATTCATCGTGAGATGTAAACATTTCTAGCCTTGGCGGCCGCCATTGCTATACTGCATTAACGAAAGTGCATTTGGTAAATATTCAAAAGGAGAAGTGAGAAAATTCCCATTACTTAATGCCAAAAAATCAAGTGAAAAAGGAAAATGGGGGGCAACTAGCGAAAGGCTTAAAATAAGCTTTCATTTGAGGCTTTTAAAGTCCACTATCTCGTAATATGTAATCATGTCAACAATTCCTGTCCTTTGCGAGATTTTTATTATTCTATTCAAAACTCGGCGGGATTACGGAAGTCTAGTTTCTTGGCGAGATTCGAAATAATGGTGCTTTACATTGTAATAGAACTTACAATTTATGATATGCTTTGCTAAGTTATTGATTGCTTGGCGAGATTGGAAATATATGTTTAATTTCGCTCGTGTATTTACTTATTTTAATTGAGCTTTAAAAAAAAAAGATTTGACCTTTGGCTGAGTTATGGATCGCTTGGCGATAATAAAACTAGCTAATGTTGTGTAACAAAGTTTTAGTGAAATGTTTTGTGTTTTGATAAATACTTCCATTTTTTAATATAGCAAATTTTTCAAGATTAGCGGTTCATTAAAGAGTGTGTAGGTTATTTTACGTATTAAAGAGTTTTTTAAATTTATTTAAGTTATGGCTTACGTGTTTTATTTTTGACGGCGTATTCAAAAAATATATAAATGCTTCATGGCTTTGAGGGTCTAATTTATTTGGCAAAGTAAGTAGGCACTGATATTTTTTTAGGTACAATAACAGTCATAATTTTGAAAACTCGATACGACCCCGAAAACATAGCGTTGCTATAAATTCATTTCGCAGAGTATATAGTATAATTGCGAACGGTACGGAAACATTGTCTACGCGTTTACTCAAAAATATTAGCACCAAAGCCATTGCAAAATGTCCATTAAAATGTAAAAACTCAAAACAACAAATAATATATTCAACCATCAAATCAAGTTTCATGGCATCGTGCTGCATTTGCTGTATTTTTCGCCAAAACATCTACTCAACACTCCGAAACTATTTTTTTTATCACCTCTAATGCTTAGTATGCTTTCTTCAACAGCAAAAAAAAAAAAAAGCTATTTTTTCCTTGAAATAAAAAAACAACTTTTAAGATTTAAACAATAGAAAATAAATGCAATGCTTAGCGAAATTCACAAAAAATACTTGAATGGGAATTTTATAGCCAGTTTGGTTTGTTTCCGCTAAATACACTGCGATGCAAAAGTTTAGACAAAATGCAAATATATGAATAAAAAGAAAACTATTCAACGAAATGCTTTCAAATTTCTACTGCAGGTACACAATATGGTCCCAAATAATTAGAGAAGGAAAATTATTCATTTCCCACTCAATTGTACGAACGAATTTATGAATCTTTATTCCAACGGCAGTGATGTACAGTAACTACATTTAGCTTAACTTGCCCCAAGTCCCAAAAGACCTGCTAAAACCTTCTAATTTTTGCTAGTTCTAGTTATGGAAGGTACCTACAACCTCCTCAAGAGCTTAGGACGCAATAAAAACTTCAAGATAAAGGGATATTCTAGCTATTACAGCAGCTAGAACGCATTTACATCTTTTAACTAGTGAAAGTGACTCAAAGTGTAAATAAAAATACCAAACTTTCTCTTATACGAGCAGATGCCAAGTCTAAAATTTGAGCTATAAGTAAGCAATAAGTTTTTCTGGAGCTCGGTTTTTGCTTAGTAATATTTTTTCAATAAAATCTCTTCTGTTATACCAGCATACATTTCTTACTCAAATATATCTCTAAATGTATTAGAAAATTACATTGCTGCTATTTTTTGAAGCGTTGGTTCTTCTGGAGAATTTGTAAAGAAAGTGTCTCCCGTCAAAAAATATTTCAATAGACGCAAGCTTTTAGATGTTCAAACACACGCAGCAAAGTTCATGTCTATAGTGAGCTCTTTATAGATTTTAAAATTTGATTTTTTGCTTGTATGTATTACAAAAATAAATAATAGAAGTACTGAGTAATATAATTTGTATTGTTTTTCTTTCGTATGTATGATAATTAATTTACTTTCTTGCTCATTAAATGATTAACGTGTTTATAAAATCATTATTAATTTCGTACTATTGTTCGTTTTTTTTTTTATTCCTTTCAGCGTGAAAAAATAGTTTTGGGCATTGATCTGTCTAAAAATTTTGAGTGCAATTTGAGTGGTACTTCTACGAAAACGTTGGTTTAACAGTCGAAAGCATTAACAAATCCCCCTCCCCTCTCTGCATCAGTAGATTTCAGTTCAGGTTTATCGCCATTGATGCATTACTTTAAGTACAGAAACACTGTTGCAAGCACAAAACATGCTACAAGTTTGTTATAGGTCAAACAGCAAGATTTAAACGAGTTAGACATGAAAATAATTCTCTAGACATGAAAATAATTCTCTAGACATGATTTCTCTAGACATGATTTCTCTAGACATGACTCTAGACATGATTTCAAGACATGAAAAAAATTATCTAATTAAATAACAAAAAAGGTCTTTTTGATAAACTATAACTAATTTAGCTACTGTATGCAGTAGAGCTGTATTTTAATAGTCTAAGAGGTAGCAACGTTTTTGAGGGAAAATTTTAAGCCGTCTGGCTTTTATAAATATATATATATATCCTTCCATATGCTTGTCTAAGTAGCTTGCGGAGCTGAGAGTAGTTGCGTTTTTTACTTCCCATGATATTTTTGCTGGTTTAAATAGTGATTTTTTAAAATCATTTTGGAGCAATTAGAAACTTAAACCTGCCGTAAGTATTTCATGTAATATATCAATTGAAAGCTCTATTTTTTGTCTTCACAATGAGTTTTGAATTTTTATTCCACTATAATTAGAAAAGAAGTTGCGCGTCAAAACTGTTGCTTGTTTTTTTTTTTTTTTTTTCGTTTTTTAACAGCTCTGTATTTCGTACAATTTTCAAATTAGAAATCTAAAATTTGGCAAGATTACTTGTCTTTTTATATGCGTCCGTCATACTAATTTTTGTTGAAATCGGAATTGAGGAGGTCAAAAAATTTTTTCCATTATTGATTTGACACGAAATTGTCCAAAACTGACTTAAAAAGCACTATTTTTTCCAGTATAAGAGTGATGCGCAGTAAAAAACGGAACCACTCTCTGCTGCCAGGCACCCAGCATGCTGCTCAGAAGAGCATAGCGAGAGATAGAGCCAGACGTCTTAAAATGGTTGTTTTTTCGACGTTGAACTATAAGTTGGACTCTTGGATTATAAGTTGGAATAAAATAAAATTCACATATATTTTTACTTCATTTGATAGACATGAATGAAACACGAAAACTTGGTAGAATTTCAGTTTTTGTCTTGTTTTTTCAATGCAATTTGTGTCGCTTTTCTCTTGGATTGCACACACGAAATGCAATTTTTTAGTTAGATGTATCTCTCTCTCTCGCCAGTAACAAAATTTATATGAATACTCCCGCGAAACAAAATGTTTCTCATGTTTAAGAAAATACCATAATATATCTACACCTTTTAGACTGAAAGATCGTTCATTTCGATTCATTTACTGCAGTTTCGGGCGCTGATGAGGACATAATAAGCTCGAAACTGCAGTCCATGGATCGAAATGAACGAGTTGGCGGTGTATGTTCCTGCCTTAGCCCTTGCTTAGGGGTAGTTACTCACTGCTTTATGAACATTGCTGTTTAACATAATCTATGGAAGGAATAACAGAGCTCAATAATAGACATGTCACACCCAACACTGCAAAAAAACTGAACGATTGTTTTTGCAGTATAATACTGGCAGCCGAGATTTCAAATTAAAATTATTATATGCACAGTAATAAACTAAAACCAGCAATGATACAGTTTCTTACCGTAAAGTCAGACATTTTACAGTTTATTGCCGTAATATTTAGCAGTAGTACTCTGTTAAAACAACAGTATAATACTGGCAGCAAAGGTTCCAGTTTTAAACTGAAACGCTTGGTAATAAACTGTAAAATGAGCAATTTGACAGTTTATTACTGTAAAATTAGCAATTGGGCAGTTTATTACTGTACGTTTTCCAACTGGTGAAGTCTGTCGACAACATGACTGTCCAAGCTTTCTTAAACTTAATGTGAAAATATGGTGTATATTTTGAAATTGTTTAATCGGGGAAAAATGTCTGTTTTTTAATAAATAATTAAAGTGGCATAACAGTTTAAACTCTTAGGACACAGTTGTAATAAATTAAAATTCAGTATTTTTTTTTCCGCGTGCAGAATAATAGCGAACTAAAGAATAGCAGATGTTAGTAAAACATAAATAAAGGCAAAAAAAAAAAAAAAGGATTGAGTTACTGTAACCGTAAATCTTTAGTTTTGTTAATATTTTCGAGTTCTGATAAACGTTTTAACAAGCTATTCATTTAAACATAAATGGAAATTGAAAGTTTTTTTTTTTCATTTAAATATCATCCATAAACATGGTTGATAAAATCACCTTTGTAATTACTTAATTACTAGTAATTATTTAAATTAAATTTAAATAAAAATAATGTAGCAAAACAAAATCAGAAATTAAAAAGGGTTTAGGCGTTCAAAGAACTTTATTTATTTAAGCAGAAAGAAATGATTTGATTCATTGACTTTCTTAATTAAAGATTTAATGCAGAAAACATGTTTCATTCATTTATTCATTTATACTTCTTAGTTCAAAAAACAAATTAATTGCTTTCAGAAAATGTTTTCTCGTGCAAAGGTTATAACAAAATGAATGCAAAAAAATAATTACAAATTGTGACCATTTGATTGCATGTTAACTGTAACTTAATTTTCACGAAATAAAAGAGCTTTTTATAGATTTTCGTGCATAGTTTACTTCATAATGGGTTTTATACATTTCATTGAAATATTAAAAAAAAAAAAGAAGATTACCGTCAACAAAAAAAAAAAAAAAAAAAAAAAGGAAAAATAAACTTTGCATGGTAGTTTGCTGGTTTTTGAAATGGGTGACATTGACCCATTTCTCACTTCACTTAACTTTCCAAGGTCCTTCATACCAACCACAACTCGTGGTTTAACCGCGATTGGGGTCTGAAGAGCACTCTGTTCTTTTCGAATCAGACCGAGCAAACCCTTGACCGAGCCCCCCCCCCACCCCCATAGGTATCGTTTCCCTTAGAGAATTTTGTGACTACGAACCTTTTTAACTTCCCCCAACCACCTTTAATAAAGACTGTGGATCTTTGATCGGCTGCGATCGAACCCGGGACCCTCCGGTTACGAGTCCGACGGCATCCTCTTCTCGCAAGGAGGTGCAACAATATAACGGTATACGATAGTGCAAATATAACTTTTTTTTTCACTTTATCACTAGCAATCAAAAGAACATTCTGTAAAGTATGTTTCTGGACTGAGGCATTTTTGCCCTTATGGACCCGTTATCGAAATATAAGAGAAATTTAAAAAATACCGAAATTTAAAAAATACTCGCCAGATTTAGCGATTAGTTAGTAATGGCAAGCATCTTTCATGCGAATTGTAGATTAATGTTCTGCACATGCAGACGGGGAAACAGCGTGATCAGCCAAGTCATTGATTTACTGTCCATCCGTGAAGGCCGCACCAAGCACTCTGGAACCGTTTCACATAAAAAGGGGGTGATGGTTTGTGAATGGGAACTTTCTGAAGTTTTCAGTTTAAAACTTACATTATTTGCTGTCCTTTTGACACATTTAACCAAACTATGTATTTGAAATTAGCATCGCTCTACATTGTTTTACACGGCTCAAAATGCTTATTATTCTTCCCTTTATTGTTATCTTACCTACCACCCCTATTTTGGTAAGATCCTGAAAGACCTGACGCATCCGTACGAGAAGACCTGACGCATGCGTGAAATCAAATCGTGAAATCTAAGAAAATCAGACAGTAGGCGTTTTTCTTAAAATTTTGTAAGATCCTACACTTCGATAAAGGGCCTAGGACACATAGTTTTTGCATCAAAACTATATCTCGAGATTTCATTTCGAATATTACCCATTTGAACTTTTTTATGACTACACTAGTCGTGAGATTCCCTGTTCTGTGCCAAAATCACTATGTGATGAGGCAGTGCTGTCATTGCACAAAAACTATACCGCATCTATATATAATCTGGTTTTGGATTTTTTTAGAACACCAAATATCCTCCTCTGAAAAAACCGGCAAAGATGTCACATTCGGCAAGCTGTTCCGGTCTACAATTACAGAAACGACTCTGCACACATTTAACATTTCTTTTAATTCTTAAAAAATAGTTACACATAACTAGTTATCTCTATAATGATCAACTTTAAGTTGATCATCATTTCAAAGCAAATTGTGCATACATTTTTCACTTATGTTATGCAATACTTTTATTCCTTGTCACGCGCATATTTCCTACTAAAACAGTTCTTTCAAAAAAACTCACGCCTAATAGGGTTTTAACTTTACATAAAAAAATTAACGTAAAATATGTTTAAAAATATATTATTCATTTCAGTCATGTCGTCATTTCATCATATAGGAAAGTTTATTTGAGCCTTATTATACAAACATTACATGAAACAAAGGTGAAGCATGATGAATTGATGTTTGCAACTCTTTATCATTCTCGCTGTGTGTCTTGCTTAAATACTGATAGGCAAAACTAGGGATGCGTAATCGGTCCGATTTGACTGTTACAGACTATTTATCTGATATTTGTGATTCATTAACTGAAGATAGTGTTAGATTTAGCAAGAGACATGGAATTTAGGTATTGTTTTAATTGAGCATTTAGTTCTGTGTAGTTTTCAATATCGTAATTAACTAACAGCTCTGTAAAACATGCATTTAAAATTTAATTATTTGTAAACTTTAGAATTACCAAATTTGGATTATAACTAATATTGGTTTATCCAAATTATAATCGCCCCTGTAATGATACAAAATTTTGTTCTTGTTGAGGAATCGAGTCAAATAAATGCCAAGACTGATTAAGCAACTGTAGTTATCATATTGAAGTTGAGACTACCAACAAACTGGTCGCTAAAACTAAATTAGCACGCAGGCCAGGGTCCAAAAGTAGTAATGTAGTTTAAATCATAAAATGAAGTTACATTTTATGTAACAAAAATCCTGTCACCGCCCTTAAGTAAGGGCTTAAGCAAAAATATAAGTGATTACCGACATCGTGGTTATGATCTCCAGGGCCTGCATTTTCGGAATTAGACAAGAAGTTTAAAGACTATAAGTGACTGATCAGTTCGTAATAAGAAAGAAACTGCGTCTGTGGACATTATATATGAGTTGACAGTATTTTTCATATAATTTTGTCATTGATTTGGCTTAATGACTTTATTTTACTTGTTATAACATAAGTATGTTTATCAGCGCTGCCGTGGGCAGGTAAAGGGCAGTAACTGCAAATTTTTCAATTTTAATTTTTTTGCATTTTTGAAATCTATGTTACATTAGTTTTATGGTACAAGCATCTTTTTTTGGTTTCCGATGAAAAAAAACTGTTTTTTAAGGCTACAGTGGACAAATAAAATTGATTTTTTTCAATTATTGATTTATATGTCTAAAACTTTGTGTGCTTGTATTATTGTATATTTACGACATCTAAAAGCATAAAAAACACAAATTAGTGCAAAAACAATGAGCACTTTTTTTTTCAAATTTCAAATTTAAGTATTTTTTTAACAAAATTTCAAAATGTTCCAGGCGTCGCAATTTTTTTTCAAACTTTGAATTTCCACTTAATTTTCAATCATTAGGCATGATGGCACAAAACAATGCATTAAAAACAATGTTTTATGAAATAGTTTATAAAAGATGGCTGAAAATAAAATTTTCAGTTGAAAAAAATCATATAAATTTTCATTTTCAGCCATCTTTTACAAACTACCACATAAAACATTGTATGTGATGCATTGTTTTATGCAATCATGCCTAATGATTGAAAATTAAGTGAAAATTCAAAGTTTGAAAAAAAATTGCGACGCCTGGAACATTTTGAAATTTTGTTAAAAAAATACTTAAATTTGAAATTTGAAAAAAAAGTGCTCATTGTTTTTGCACTAATTTGTGTTTTTTATGCTTTTAGATGTCGTAAATATACAATAATACAAGCACACAAAGTTTTAGACATATAAATCAATAATTGAAAAAATCAATTTTATTTGTCCACTGTAGCCTTAACCAATGGTAATTAGCAGTAACTGCATTTTTCGTTACAGTGGGCAGGTAAACGGCAGTATCTGCATGTCTGCCGGATGAACATAATATGAATCGCTGTGCAAAACTTGCATCACGCCGCAAAAACCGTTGTCCTTTGTACCTAAACTGAGCAAAAGTAGGGGTGCCCTAATGGGAGGTCACGAGAGGTCATTGGTTGTACTTGAATGTTCCCAAGGGGGTGTTTTATTCGTTTTTGGGGTGAATCAGTGTTAATATCAGTGTAGACTTAAGTGATATAAATTGGCGTTACCACTTGGCGATATGTCGCCAAGCTTTTGGTCGCCAAATACTTGTCGCCAAATTGGCGACAAATTCGGCGAAAAAAATTATTTTATGAGTTCGGGTTCAATTTAGCGCTATTGGCGGTATTTTGCGAAAAATCCACTGAATGATGCTAAAATCGGTGATAGTTAGAAAATGAATCGTTGTAAATCATTTTCTGCATTGTTTCGGGGTACATTAAGGGCGTAAATGTTTGAATTGTTATCTTGCTCACTTCAAGCACTATTTTAACACTTAAGGCATCTACTAAGAAATTTACACGTAAAAGGAAGTAGTGCGGGGTCCATACCAGATATTTTTCTTTCAAAAAGAGTTTCTCTACACTAGCAGACAATATTTTTCACGATTTCATAGATACACAAGCAAAACTTGGCAGACGACAAACAAAAATGTTTTCTTTTAATTACAGTTGCTTTCATACTAACAGACGATAGTTTTTGCAGTTTAATACATACCTAGCTGTTGCATTTTTAATAGTTCTATGAAAAGAATCGTCAGCGCAACAAGTATTTCAAGTCCTCTTTTTTCAAACTGATTTCTTGTTTTGATTCAAAGTACAAAACATTAACTGATTTGTAGTTATTTTAAAACATCTGGTGTGAGCGCCACACTACTGCCTTTTACGCTTAAATTCCATAATAAATGCCTCAAGTGTTAAAATAGTACATTAGAGTGAGCAAGATAACAATTCAAACATTTACACCCCCAGTTTGTCACGAATCAATGCAAAATAATGTTTTACAATGATTTATTTTCTAAATATCGCCGATTTTAACATGATTCAGTGAATTTTTCGCAAAATGTGTCCAATAGCGCCAAATTGAATCCAAATTAAAAAAAAAATTATTTTTCGCCAAATTTGTCGCCAGCTTGGCGACAAACACTTGGCGACCAAAAGTTTGGCGATATATCGCCAAGCGGTTGCACCAAATCATCACAAAATCTGCATTGAAATTAACATTGATTTACCCCACAAAGGGGTAAAAGACCCCCTTGGGAACATTCGAATGCAACCACAAGGGGAGGTGCACAACTAGACCACCCTCAGAGCCTACATACCAAACTAGAAGCTTCTACGGCAGATAGATTTTGAATTATGCGACAAACATGCATACATACATACAAACATTACTTGCGTTCATACACACGTCACGACAAAACTCGTCGTAATTAACTGGGGCATAGTCGAAAATTATATTTCGGCTGTTTATATGTTAGTAGGTACATATGCACGTGCTGCTAGGTCGAAAAAAACTACTCAACATTCATTCGGGGGTGAGCAAAATCAAAATTTAGACCGAATTTTGAGTGAAATTTTCTTTGTGATCACAAAATTTCCTTTACTAAGTAAAAGGAAGTAAGAATGGCTGAAGAATCATCAAGTTTTGCTTCATATTTTGTATAATACAATACAGTTTCATTATATTTTTAATTATATTTTGCGTTCGTTTATATTAAATCTATATCAAGTGGATACACGGTATTTATGTATATTTTTAAATAAAACATCATTCACAATGCAATAATATACTTCGTAATAACATATCTACTCCGCATGTTGTCGAATATGTAAATACTGGACATTTAGTAGCATACTGTGCAGTTACTGCCGACTGCCAGTCAATTCCGCATGACAATTAGAGTGAAAAGGGCAGGTAAACGGCAGTATCTACTTTACCGCTTTCTGCGCTTGCAAAATCAAAATTCAATCGATTACCCAAAAAATATATCGATATAAACATATAGTACCGCCTGTGTTCGAAGTTCAGTGTTTTGTTGATCTTCGTGGGAAATCAAAAACGCGTTTCTTCAAATATCTCGAAAACTCATTTTTGCAGATACTGCCGTTTACCTGCCCACGGCAGAGCAGTGGTACTGATAGTTTCAACATTCAGAAGTTTACAAAACAAATCTCAAAACTTTAATCCAAAACATATTACATTTCACCTCCTTAATTATAAATAGAGGTATTTCTGTTGATGTTCTCTGTTAATATGTCAGTTAATATCCATGGAATTATTATATACATAATTCCATAATTTTACCCAGGAAAGAAAAGATAGTGTGTTCTTTATGATGTCTCTTTTAATGAGTTCTTCTCTACTGTCCCAACCTTTTTTTTTTCTGTCGTAATTAAGAGATTTAGCATAAAAAACTAATTAGCCACATTTTATCAGTGACTAAATATAATGCACTACTCGGGTAATTACCGAATCTTTTGTTGAAATGTTTGGCTAGGGATATGTAATCCCTATATTTTTCTAATTTTCAAAACTATATCTGAATGATTAATGATACTTTTCTCATTGTTCTCAGAGCTATCATTTCGTTTCATTTCCAGATTTTAGTACTTATACTATGTTTTTCAACTTGCATTAGATTAAGCTTGAAAAGTGACAAAGTATTATATCGCATGACTTTTTAAAAATGTCTTTACCTTTTACGTATAAAACTGTTTTTATGTACGTATATAAACAAGTTTTTCAGAGTTATTTAAAATTAAAATATGCTTTGTCTAGCCATTAAATACAAATCGTTTCAAAAAATAACATTTTTTTGTATGACATGATCGTATCCTGAAACTATTATTTAAAAATAAAATAATAGTAAAAAACGTAGACAAATCATGTCGTTAGTAATAGACTCATTATTATCCTAAAATTCTAACTGAGAAATAAATATTAAATTCAACAGTCAAAAACAACAACAACTAAAAAAATTAAAATTAAAATAAACAACTGAGGCTGACAGATATAGAGGGGAGTTGTAGGAAGTTTGATGTTGCTTTTTTTTGGTTTACTTTACTACTTTTGACTTAGCATTAGTATAGCTTATAAAATCCAATCGTTTGTCCTTAAGCTTTTAAAAACAAAGTTATTCCAGAAAATTAAAAACTAAATGATTTATTTGGACACCGTTTTTTTTCTTTTTTGTGACTTTCTTAGACAAGAGACAGAAAACCCATTTGAAGTAATAAAATAGAATTGGAACAAGGTTTCACAAAAGCAAATTTAATGAACACTGTATTTAATTACTCAAAATTGAACGAAAAGCTAGACTAGGTTGGCCTGGTATCAAAAAATAATTATATATGTGGGCAGTTTCTGCACTGTAAAATAATATGTCTCTGGTTATCATTGTTAATGGGTGTAAAGTTATACGACTTCTGAAATTTGTATTGCCGATGTCAAGAAAACTTTAAATATATTGGAAAATGTGAATTTTACTGAAAATGTGATGTTCTATAAACCCTTAGAAAACAGTATGGAGAGATTGGAACACGGTTTAAAAGAATTAATTGCAATTGTAATCTCTCATATATCGGACAAACGCGACGTGCTTTGAAATTAAGCTTAAAGGAACATCAGAATGATGTGAAAAAGCAACAATTGAATAAGTCTAGTATTGCGCAACATTGTTGGGATAAGAATCATTCTTTCGATTTTAGTTATTTTCAAATTGTTCAAAAATGCCCCAAACTATCAGATCTTGATTTTTGGGAATCCTTCCATATTTTGAAAAATAGCTTTGACTTAGTTTTCGATCTAAATGCTATTCCTTATTTTTCTGCTGTTTAGCGTCCATTTATATAATTTTATTTTTTCCCATTCTAATTTATATTTCTGATATTGCTGGCATTTTCCTATTTTCTACTTGTCTTTATTTTCCTTTTTGTTTTCTTCAATTACCGATTCGCCTTCTTTCATTCTGCTTTTTTTTTTTTTTTTAGTTCATTCGGTTAACGGTTTTAGCTTGGTGTTTTTTAATTATATTAGCCTTTTGGCTTATCGTATCGCCAATCGAATTCTTTCTTTTCTTTTCGTACCTGATAAACAGTTGCGGTTTAATTTACCATTGTATCTTTTGTGGCTTAAAATTGTTTTATTGGTGTTCGGATAATCCGCTTTGTTTGATTTTTAAGCTGTTCTCTTCTGTTTCCGTTGCTTTTGTCGGATGTCTGTGCTTCCATAAGCTCCCAATTTCGGCGAGGGAGAAAGGAAAAGGGAGTTCCTTTTAACGCCGAAACACGTGTCTGCAGTCTCTCTGCGTATTAATGCCTTATGAACGTTGGAATTATAATTTTTGTATTATTGCACGAAGTTATCTTTTTTCTTCAGTATGGCGAGATATTTATAACCTCCAAAAAGAAATATTAGCATTGCAATAAGCTGAAAAATTACTTAGGTGTCAATAACGAACCAAAATACTTACTACAATATCTTATGTTGCTTATAGTGCTCTTAATACATTGTGTGTGTGTGTAGAGTGGGGGGGAGGGGTTACCTAAAATTAATGAAAGCTGATAATCTAAAAATATTTCTTGTGCACTGGGAAAACGTAAAGCTAGAAACAGTTTATACTAGTTAAGGATTCCGGGCTGTTGTGCCGTGGTCTAAATGGCTTTAATCCATACGTTTCGATCGCAACTGCGGCGGTCATCTTCAGTGGGTGTCGTTGATTAATTTGGCGACTGATGCGAAATTTCGAACTGCTGCAAGATTTTAAATTTATTAATATTCAATTTAAAATCTTGCAGCAGTTCGAAATTTCGCATCAGTCGCCAAATTAATCAACGACACCCACTGAAGATGACCGCCGCAGTTGCGATCGAAACGTATGGATTAAAGCCATTTAGACCACGGCACAACAGCCCGGAATCCTTAACTAGTATTTACTCCGGCCGTGAAAGCCTTCATTCTTACCTAGAAACAGTTTACCTGTTCCAGTGATTTAATAAAACATATGTGAATGTACTTTTAAGTAATGTTGTGGTCATGGGAAAGTGATATATTAGACAAAAAATTACTTTGGAACGAAACGGATTTAAAAGATTCATAGGAGTATTTGATAATTTGGGTAATTATTTAATACACAAACCTAAAATAAAATGCAAGGTAACAGTCAATGATAGGACGCATGTGACTATTTAGTCGATGGCTTTAAAATTCAACCTTAAAAAAATAACCAAAACTCCTATCGATAGAAAATATACTTTTACTTTGTCTCGTTACCTTTATTGAAGAGTAACATCTGACAAGGTTTGGGAACAAATTTTTTGAAAAGTTTAGTAGACTCCGAAAATGTAAGACTAGTTATACCGAAGTGCTTGTTACGGTCGATTTCATAGTAATTATATCAAGTGATTTAAAAGAAATCTTTTCTCATTTCAAAAAGAGAAATTACATTTTTTTAAAAAACTTGTATGACTAAGTCAATGTTATTGCGTTTGTCTGATGTTTTAGATATCCAGTGCCAAAAATATCAGAAATGAAAAATAAGGAATTTATTTAAATTTTGCCTTATATCAAACTTCAAAGGTATAGCTTTGTCAAAAAACGTCTTTTTATGTAACGAAACACCAACTCAGATAGCACCTATAAATCATCATTATAAGCTCAAACAGTTGTGCAGCAAGCAAAGTGAAGTCGATGCTAAACTAAGAATGTGTTGGAATAAATTATTTATTCCATTTAGGTTACTGCTTATTTCATTATTATTTTTGTTGTAATTCCTATTAACTCATTTACCATCATCTCTTAAAATAATGCTCTGTCCATAGCAAGAGTACTTGGTACCAAAATATCGCTAAAGCATTAAGATTATAGTCTGAAATTGTCTTGCATAATATTAATTTAAACAAGAAATGGAAAACTATTTTTGGCTGAAATATGACGTCTAAAACACGAAAAAAAAAAAAGACTGAGTACGTTTAGTAGCCCATCACTAAAGTTTATTGCATTTAATGGATAAATGTTACCAAATTGGGAACATTTCCAAGTAAAAGCAAAACACGCGCTTTAAACCCCTTATCACTTTGATTGATTTTTGTAATTAGGTTTAAGCTTCCTGTAGATACTTTTAAACGAATTTCGATTTAGCCCGCTGTCATTTTTCAAATTCAAATTACAAGAGTTAACCCAAAAAAATAGAAAGCAATTATCCGTTCATGTTTGCCTTAATAGGAAGTATCTTCGACTATAATTAATAAAGCTTTTGTTACAAATTTCGACGTGTCGATGTAAAAGTCGCAAAATGTTTTCCTTCCAATGGAAAATGAATTTAGATAATTAATGACTCTAAATGCTATGATTTAGCAAATGCAACATTAAGATAAAAATTCCTCACTTTTACCCAGTTTGTATTTCAAAGCATGAAAGTAGAATCTATATACTAATGATAGAGTACTTTTTCAACTATTTCGGTTAATAGTATTTATTCTGACGTTAATAAAAAGAGAGGAATATCAGCACTTATAAAATTAGTTTTATGGTGAGGTAATGTTGAGCTTAGTGATTACATTTTACATTTTCAACTGGGCCATCCAGGCATTCCAGCCTACTTGAAGGCTGCATTGCATTTGGATTTATTTTTCATAGTTTACAACATCAATTCCTAAAGCGTGCTGCACGGAACCCTAGCTTAAGTTTCCTCACCAAGTTTCTTCTATATAGAAAAAAATAATTATAATAGCAAATTATTAGCATATGATTTTCAGATCGTTACACATTTTGTCGTTTAGTCATTAACAAGTAAGGGATTCTTTGAAGCAAATTTGAAGAACTAAGAATACCGTGGCCTAGAAGTTTGGGAGCCACAGGATCACAGAATAGCGCCATGGACAGTTAATGAACCGCATTTTTTTGCCCTTCATTTTTCTAATTTTTGCATGTTGTTTTGCCTTGTCACGTATGTGAATATTCTGGATAGACCTGGTTGGTTTTGGAGAGATTTAAGGCAAATTGACTCATATACCTGATCTGATTTCATATCTGATTTCTGATCAGTGAGGATTAGAAAAAACAACAACTAAAACAGTAATAACTGTGTCCTTGGCTTTTCAGTGTGTAATATTGTACCCAAATGTCAGGTTGCCTGTGACATCGTTCTTCACTAGTTAGTGGACGCTTCACTATATAGGCATGCTCAATGTGCGTTATTTAATTTCTCTTGTAATAGCAGATGCAATAATTAGGTGATTTCTCAAGTGAGTCTTTGCATTTTAGTTTTTTTTAATATAAAAATTATCTCACCGTTTAGTTATTACTAATATTGCAAAAGTACTTATGTACTTTTAGGACCTGTGTTTTTCTGTAAATACTAATCCTACTTGGGAGATCCAAGCTGCTTCCGCTGTGAGCAAAGTATGAATCAAAGCCGATGGGAGTGGTTCCTCACAAATTGTGTGGTCACCTGATTTGGTAGGAGTCACTCTTGCCCTCGATAGACGCTATCACCCCTTTTTGTAGTCATAGTGCTGAAGGGGAGGCAGAAAGTCTCCCTGCTGCCTGGGCAACGGACATGACAGATACGGTACTTTCGAAGCGACGGTCTTAACAGTCACTACTCTAAATACAGTACTCGGCTTGCTGTATTTGGAGAGGTAGGGCTTCAAATTTGGAACCCGCCAAGTCCATATGGCTACAAGTGGCGCGTTAGGATTTTTTTGTTACAATTATTGCTAAAATACATTACACAAGTCATACACACACAAGTCATAATATATTAATGACACAGTATCGGTCAGAAACGTTTCAAGCATTAATATTTGTAAACTAAGAAAATAAGAAAAAAAGTTAACATGGAAACAAATACATCAACATCTAGTAATACCAAGTATGACTAACTTGCAAGTTGTATGCCTCATATAATGATATAACGATAGGGTGCAATTTTACAAACAACAAAGCAGCTTTATTCTTCGTTTTAATGAAGGGCTTCTATTGTTAAATGGGACTAACCGGTAGTAAAACTTTACATTTAATATGGTAATGTGATAATTTTAAGATTTTTCCGGATGTCAAGAAAAAGTTTACTTTTCCTTATTTTAGGCACTACCACCTGACCTTACGCAGCCCGCATGCTTGAGATTTTCTGTTTTGAAAATTGCGGGAAATTCTTTAATGATACATAAGTTAGATAAACTGTGTGTTTCAAAAAGCTCTATTTTATCCTGCAGTAACACACTTCAGATTGGGAAAAAAATCATATTTTAATCAACGGGTGTTCAAGTCATCTATTTCTGCATGTCTTAAAAATGCAGTTTTTAATTAAAAAAAAAAGAGAAGAACTAGTAAAAAAAATTCAAGAATTGAATAAAGAACACCTTTACCAACTCTGAATATTTAAATTATAATAAGAAAAATTGGGATTTTTTTACATATATAACATAAAATTACGCTCTTACAATTCATATGTATCAACTTGAACAAGATTGGTTTTCTTCTTGCTTAACGTTCATCGATGTCTGCCTATTTGACGCAATAAAATAATAATAATAATAATAACAGTAATAATGAGAAGAAGACTGATCCCGTTAAAAAATCAGGTGAAGTATTTTGGAAGCTTTAGTTTCAAATATGTTTGTGGACAGTATGGAATCCACTTAAATGAAAAATTTTAGACCATTTCAAAACTAGAAAAAAAAACAGTGTAGGATGAAATTAGTTTAAAAATTGCCTTTTTCTGGTTTTCCGACACTAAGTAAAGATATAATTTTAAAAATATCTAATAGAGCGTAAAAAAAGCTGTACACTTTTAATCAAAATTTTAAAAGGTTAAATTACTTGTCAAATAAAAAATGTACACTATTTTCTTTTGCCTTATGTACTGCCTTTAAAAAATATTAATACCGTAATTGTATAGCTATAGGGTTTTTTACTAAAAATAAATTTGGTTTTAAAAAAATGCAAATAAACATCCAGCATCAAGAACAGGAAACTTTTTTCCTTGTTTCGCTTTGTTTAACTTTAGCACAGTAAATAATTGGCAGTATCAAAATCAACAAAACCATCTTTATGCTACGAAATTTTTAACTAAAACATATTTGATTTCATACTAAAAACACAGTATGAAACCAAGCTCATAATTTTCTGATGTTCTTCAATGATATAAGTTTTAAAAACATTAAAATTATTTGTTAAGCTTTTAGTAGCATGTTAATTTCAACCTAAATATTACTCAAAATACATAATTCCTAGAAATTACTATTTCCAACAAAATACGACGAACTGATTTAGTTAAATTCAATGATTTTATAATGTAAATAAATGTTAGTGAAGCATTTGCTTCATTCAAATTCTTCAAAAAATTCTCAACTCTCAGAAATGGAATTTCGCCTTTGGGGTACTGAAATTAAATTATTTCAAAGAACCTTTTGCAATATTATACAGACATAAAAGCGCAAATAACTATTGACAGAGTACTCGCTATTGATTTAGTTTCATATATTATATTTCTTATTATTATTGTTTTCTGAGAATTGTTTAGAGTTACTTAACTTAGAGAACTTAATATATTTTTGAGATGTAAATTAAAATCAGTATTTAAATGCAGATGGCGTGACTAGCAATAGAGAATGGTTGGAAGTTGAATTCTCGACTCGATTCTTCAAATTTAAAAGAAGTTATGCCAAGTAAATGTTGAAAAAAGGGGGTGTTTTTATACCCCTCCCCCCTCGGAATGTCTTAAAGCTAAATTCAGATTTTTAGCCTTTTTGTCGTTCAAAAAATAGAACTTCCGAGTATGTTAGAATATCGTTTGGATAGATAGATTTCATTTTCAAGAACTAAATAAACGGATGTAACATTTTTCATGCAGCACTCTATTTTTCTATAACGCAATCAAAATATAGCTTAGAGGCCCCGCTTTGTTAGAGGCTCCCAACTTCCAAAAAATGGCATGATTTCTTTCTAAAAAATAAAAATTGTTGAAGAAAAAAAATACTAATGGAGTTTTCAAATACTTGAAAAATTTGTGTTTTTTTTTTTCTTCTTCTTCTTCTATTTTAAAGTTCAGGTACAATCTTTCAATTTAAAAATCTGCAACAAATGAAAGGGGGACACCAGAATACGCTAAATACAGCTAGCTTCTTCCAGAATGCAACAACTCTCACGTTTTTGTAAATAATTGCTGGAGATAAATTTTTGTGCATAACATGCTTCATATCCAGCTATCTATTTAATCCTGAATTCTGCAGTTTCGAAGTCCTTGTTTTATTTCTTGGTTTTATGTTTCTCCTCTACTCCATATATCCGAACGTTTTAGCGCGAGTGAAAGAAAAAATATTGCACTACCACTATTCTTTTTCGTTTTTTGCATTTTCGTAATGGAAAAAAAAATGTTGCAATCAAATGTCGACAGTTTTTTACTTTCTTTTTTCTTTTTTATTTAATTATAAAAGTTGGAATTAATCAAAAGAACGATTCATTAAAGCTATACAATCAAACAACAAAATGTCAAATACTTCAAAATACAAATGAAGTGCCTTTCGAACTTCCCAAATAGTGGTTTAATTTTATTTTTAGTAAGTTTATGAATTGCTCGAATGGTTAGGATGTTACTCTTGCGTTACATATTTTCTACATCTCTTCATCGTTTCATTGAAAGCATTTTATGCATGTTATTGAGCTTAATATTAATTAAATTAGTGTTGCGTGTTTTGATGGGTTTTTGGTATCATGAAAAACGAGCTGAATGAAAGCTCGATGAAAAATTAGTTCTTTGGAAATTGGATTTTCGTTTATGTGCATTTTGAACTTTATACATTTTCTGATGATTCGCCCTTCTCTTTTTTTTTTTTTTTTTTTTTTATTTTGTATAACTAGTTCTTGCCAAAAGTTAGAAGCTCATAATTATCGCTGGCAACTGTACGTATTTTCGCCAAAAACCTTTAGAAGCTTAGCACAAGGATTAAATTGGAATACGTATCCGCCATCCATCGTGAGCCTCAAGCAGCACATGTCTCAGTATATCTAATTTAAATTAATAGAAGAAGGGGGCTACTAGCCATTACTGATCTCACTGCTCTTGTGGTGCGCAATACTTCCCCCATAAAGGGATGCTGCTACTAAAAATAAAACTTTTGACGCATGTTTAAAAGTTTGACGAATAGTAGCGCAAACCTGGTTAACGTATATAAAATAAATGAAAGTTTTTATTTAACTTTGAACTTGTGACAAGGTTTTGTTTCCTTGCGAAATTAAAAGCAGGATTTTAGTAATAATAAAAAATCCTTATGTTAATACTATTCTTTCGTAAAGTAAAATAAAAGCATCAAGTATATAATTGAGGAGCATTTTGCAAGATTTTCTTAAAATGAAATAGTCAAAAGACGAAACAGATTACTCATAAAACGTATCACTTACTGAGAAATTAAATCATATCTGCATCTTATTCTTGTTTTTATCTCATTAGATATTATTACCCATACATTGTACAAACTAGTAATGTGATTCTAGAGAAGGGACTAAAATGGACTAAAATTTGGCGCCATCTATTGATAGCGATCTAAAAGAATCCAACAGATATTTTTCTTTTGATCTGTGAGTTTCATTTCTTTGTTAAAATTATCTACGAGCTATCAAAAGGAATAATACTTCTTAGAAGCATTCAATAAATAAGTTTTATGGGACGGATTATTTAAAACTATCTTCCATTCGTCACAATAATATACCACTAAACATAAGATGTTTTGTTTAGGTCATGTAATTGCACTGAGAGCATAATTTTAAAAACAGGTAAGGATCTTTAAAAAAAAAAAAAAATAGTTATGCATTTCTCACATAGTTCCGTTTTAGACATGGCAATTTCAAATTCAAATAAATTGCGTCTTTAAACTTGTTAGAGTATGTAAGAAAAAAATATTATTAATAATAATAATAGCTAAAAACCCCATGTTACAGACAATATCAGTTCTCCAAGAAAAAAAATTCCACTGAAAACAAATATGCGAAATTTTCATTTGTGTATGCTACTTGAAAAAGACCGTTTCGAAATATATGGCTATTTGTGTCCAGCTGTGGCTGATTTAAAGCAAAAGCTGGCTTTTTTTTCTGATGAAAATTTCTTTGTCAAGTACAGAACGGCTTTGCAACCCTTCAAAACTAACAAAATGAAAAATGAAAACATTTAAAAAGCATGGATAAAATGGAAATAATTCGGAAACTTAGAAAATGATTTATTTAACTATTCTAATTTTAACTGAAAATATTCGTCTTTATGAAACGAAATAGGGCAATAATTAGTATTTGGATGCACACCTCTTTGCTTGGCGGATTGCAGCGTATGATTAAGGAGGGAATAATAGATATGTTTTTTTCTGGACAATTCTTCGAATGTGTTTAAAACTGCATACAGTTTAATTCAAGACAATTGATTGACTCAATCACTAAAATTTTGTTAATTTGAAATGCTCAAACACAAAGTAGCCCTCTAGCCTCGACCATACTAAAGGAAAATTGGGCGAACATTTTTAAAACGTTTTGTCTTCTTTTATTATTTGTGAAATTATATGAATTTTAGACGAAACCACTTAACTTGCAATTAATAATATTTCCACCTTATATGTTAAAGTTTTAAAACTCCTTAGCTGTTTTTTTATTTATTATCTGTTTTTGAGTTTTTATTTCCTTAGCAATATATTTGAAATTATTATTTCTTAAGGCCCTAATACTTATAGAGTAAGAGAGTTTTTAGAATATTAGGCTTACACTGCAAAAAATGAACTGTTGTTTTTACAATATAATATTGGCAGCCGAGGTTCCAATTTAAACTGTAAAATGCACAGTAATAAACTGTTAAACCAGCAATTTTACAGTTTCTTACTGAAAAGTTATAAAATTTACAGTTTATTGCCGTAAAATTTAGCTGTATTATACTGTAAAAGCAACAGTATAATACTGGCAGCAGAGGTTCCAGTTTAGAACTGTAAAATACACGGCAATAAGTAGCAATTTCTCAGTCTATTACAGTAAAATTAGCAACTTTCACAGTATATTACTATAAAATTAGTTGTATTATACTGTAAAAACAGCATTAATTTTTTCAGTGTACCTTATAAAATATTAATGTTATTTGTGCATTTTAAGTATAATACTTGGCTTGCTATTTTCATCAGAAAACATTTCCCTCTTCCTCGGAATTATTTTAAACCCCCCTTAATATTTTACAATCGCATAAATCATTATATAATGTTTCATCCAATCATATGTTAAGATTGTTACACAAGCACAGAAGATCTACTTCAGTCAGGTACATCATTCCTTTACATTGTTACTATTTTTTTGAGCTCAATGTATCAAACCTACGTTGAAATGTAACCATTTCATTCTTATGCATTCTCAAAAGTCACTGTTGATTTAATATAAGAAGAAGAAACGGATATTTTATGCAGGAGTAATCTTATATGTCTGCAGTATGCACTTATTATATCAAACGAAAATATTTTTCAATTTATCCCATGTTATTATATCGGAATAAAATTCGATGTGGAATAGCAACAAATACGAAGGATATCTACGTAAAATGAAATGCAAATGAAGCGATGCAAAAAGGATTTCTTGTTAGAACACACTTCGCCATACATATAAAAATTTAAATTCATATTGTTAGAATCATTCTTCCTGTTATGCTCTTTCCTCTAACAAAAAGTACCTGCTTCTATGCATGCGTGTAATTTGTATCGGCTGAAATCCATGTACACACTATAAAAATGAATGTTCTTTTTACAGTGTAATACAGCTAATTTTTTTAGTGATAAAGTGTAAAAATGGCTAATTTTGCAGTAATAAACCATACAATTGCTAACTTTACTGTAATAGATAGTAAAATTGCTCAGTTTACAGTAATAAACTATAAAACTGCTAAATTTCCAGTTTACTATCATGTATTTTACAGTTTTAAACTGGAACCTCAGCTACCAGTATTATAATGTTGTTTGCTAAATTTTACGGCTATTTTTATAGTGATAAGCTTTAAAAAATGCTAATTTTACCGTAATAAACAGTAAAATTGTTAAATTTTACGGCAATGAACTGCTTATTTTCTTATTTTACAGTAAGAAACTAAAAATTGCTGGTTTTGCAGTTTATTACTGTGCATTTTTCAGTTTTAAATTTGAACCTCTGCTGCCAGTTTTCTACTGTAAAAACAACAGTTCTTTTTTTGCATTGCACCTCTCATTGTGAGTATAAGTGTAATATCCTGTTACGTATTTCGTTCAGTCTTATTCTATTTGTTAATCATTTATTTTACATTGATCTCACTAGAAGTTGCAAAATAACCGTTAAAAAATCATATTCATTTCATAGTCAAATTTAATGCTTGATTTATTTTTGACCTTGAATGATTGTCCCGTACATATTTTCAACAAATATCTTCTACACTGTTTGCAGGAGGAATTCGCAATCACTTAGCATTCGATTTTAAAATATGATATCAAGCTAAAAATTATAAGATACAACATTGATTTGTAAAATTAAGCCTGTAATCAGGTATTAGGGTTTTTGAGAATATTTTCAGACTGGGATGCATGACGTCAAATTTTTATTAAAATAAAATTGTGTTTCTTTTTTTTTTTGCATTGATCACAAAATGTGACACTAGTTTTTGCAAGTTAAAATTAAAAATAAAAACACATTCAGAAAAAGGATGTCACTCATAATTTCTTTTGTATCCATAGTACATATATAAACAAGTATTAGAGGAGCGAAAATTATCATTTTTATTAAAAAAAATAACATCTCTCTTGTAGGAGAAAAACATTTAAAATGAGAAATTGGCATAAAAAGTAAAACATTGTTAATTTTATCTCTGCGCTAAAGAAAATTACTTTTGACTTTTCTTTAGCTGAATAGTTTTGAATTAATTCGTTTCTTTCCCGAAAAAAACATTAGAGACGTTCTAAAATTAAAAAAAAAATAATAATAAAATAAAATAACATAATCTGTACTTTAAAAAGGCTTCATTCTGATTGTATGCTTTGTTTTCCTAGTTTTTTTTTTTTTTTTAAATTTATTTCTGTTTTAATAACAACGGCGCATAATGTTTTGCAAAAATAGTATTTTATAACTACAAAAGGAATATTCAGTGTCCTTGTACGATTTAGCAGTAAGTTCCCGCTCTAAAGCCAGGAGTAAAGCAGTAATGCATGCAGTACCCCGGAAGCTCGGACTTAGACTCGGACCAGAGACTGCAATTTCGTCCCCATTAAGACTTATCAGTTTAGATTGGGATAAAAACGATTAACATATGCTTGTGGATATGTAGTATTCAAATCTAGAGAAGATCAATACTTTAGTTGGTTTCTCACGAACGGAATATGTACACAACGGTATCTTAAGTAAGTTAATTGGTTTGACAAGACACGCATTTTTGTACCCCTATTGAGTCCGAACGTGTCTACACTAATCCATGCACTTCAGAAAAACTATTATTTCCAAATTTTCAATCCAAGTTTTAAATGCAAATGCAAAAGGAACTTATGGGACTAATCAGCTTTTAAAGTTCGAACATACTTCGCAAGAAGTTGTCGAACAACAGCGAAGCTCTATAATACATCAACAAATGTATAAGTACCCTAAATAAGTATACTTTTTTTGGAGAAACTACTTTCCAAATGTGTGGGTAAAACAGCGTGCTCAATTAAAATATCAAATATAAATTAAAAGTTAAAATAAAATTTAAATAAAGTAATTAGTTTTACCTTTTTTTTTTTTTTGAAAACATTTATTGCTTATAAGTGGAGATATGGGACTTCGGTGGCTAAGAGGAAGAGTCTTCTCCTCGAAAGCAAGAGATCGCGGGTTCGAGCCCCGAATGAATGTTATTTCATCCTATCTGTGCCGTAAATCTGTCCTGTGTTTGTCAGGACGCAAGGCGTAAAAAAAAGGGGGGGGGGTATATGCTAGCCCAAATATTAGTCACTTTATAAGTCAAATGTCCACAGAGCAAATGTGGTGTTGATAAAAGGAGCTGCATTTATAAGCACAAAATATTTTGGTGGTAATATTTCTATGAAACTGCTAAATAATGCGGTCAAATAGGATGTTTGTGCAATTATTTCAAAAATAAATAATCAAACTAGAATATTTAAAGCAGTTTAATAGAGAACCAAATCTTTGGTTCATTATTGCTTATGTGACATATGAGTTGACGACGAGGACGATATGACGTAAGTAGACTCCTTTATTCCTGCTCGAACATTTTGAATAATATGTATATTTTACCGTTTTTATCGGTTGTAAGTTTTCATTTTTTGAGCTGTGTTTCTGTTTGAATGCGAGCACATAATTTCATTTTAATATTTACTCTTCAAAAATAATTTAGACTGAAAAATCCTATTTCAGGAGTCAAATGTTGCTTGCTTCTTATGAGATGCTATTATTAAAACGTAGTGCAATTTTCTGAATATTTATCTATTTCACCTTCATGGTATCTTTATCTTAAATGGAAAGATAATATTTCGCATGCAATGTATTACGATACATAATTTAATATTTATTAAACAATTTCCTCACAAATTAAAATATTAATATTTTATAACATATTGCAAGATTAATTTTACTAATCGTATGAATAAACATACGAGCGGAAAACGAAGAAATCCCAGTATTCTTCCCATTTTAATCTTCTTTAAAACATTTTTGCGACGTTAAGACATAGAATGCTATAAAATAAGGCAAATAGAGAACTTTGGGTGATTCGCTTTAACTTAGCTTGAATATAACAAGTTTTGCAGGGAAAATTTAGCGTTTCGTAGTTTTGCATAGTTTATGTTTAATCAAGCATTACTTTGGGAAGAGAAAGTATGCAGATCAAAAATAATTTTCCTGAGTTTGTTTCAGGTATTTTATATTAGCATGATTACCTTTTTGGTTTATCTTGACATATTCTTGATTATTTTAGCTTTAAAGTTTCATAAATGCTTGAAATGCAGAAATGCCTCAATGATTAGATGTATTTCGTTGATTTTACTGCGCAAACAAAAGTTGGAGTAATTAGCAATAAATTAGTTATTTTGTTTTTACCATATTTTGTGTTTGCTAAATAGCAAAATATTTAGGATTAAAGAGTCAAAACATATTATTATAGAATTAACACTCTAACTAGTGTAAATTAAATTCCGGTTTATAACTATTACTTTTGTTTGAATAGTATATCTTGCTTTGAAAGATTTTTTTCTAATCGATGTTATATATTTGAGCAAAGAAATGGGATATAAAAATGATAGTAAACTTAAAAAGTCAGAGCAGTATTTTTTTTTAAATATCGAATATTACTATAAACTATACTCTAATTTCAGGACTGCTGTGTTTGCTTTGGTTAACTTGAGGCAGACATGTACTACTTTTTCCGTTGATAGTTCTTTATTTCCGTTAACGTAAAATAAATAAATTGCGCATTATCTGTTTCTAAGCTAGATCTCATTGTTTAATCCGGAGCTGATAACAGTTTCACATCTAACAGCTTAAAGACATGATTTATTTGACATTTGAATTAACTAATACGATGTTTTTTTTCGTAACAAATACATTTTGTTCCCTAATAAATACGTTTCTTTCTTCTTTTGTTTTCTTTGATTGAAAAAGAAAAAAAAACTGTTGAAGTGGTTTTCAGCTCGATTTAACAATGGGAGCTACTTACACGATGTAGGAAAATTGAAGTTAATACGTAGCCTCGTTTTGTAGTAACTTCTTGTTGAAAGTTAAAATAGTACCATAGCACTTTAACAAAGGTTTTACCTTTTTAAATACATCGGATAAACACCACTATTATTTTCCATATATTAGTAAATGAATATTAAAAATGCACGTTGTTAAATGCATCATTCGCAGCTAGTTTTATTTTCTAAGCAGAGCAATAGTAAATATACAGGGTGTCCACTTCTATCGTGGCCCAATAGCTAATTTCTAAACCGTTAGAAATAAGCATATAGTTCATTTAAAAAAGATGATTTTCCAGAGAAAAAATCGCTAAATTACGGAAAGAATTTGGGTCTATGAAATTTTTTTCAAAAAATCAAATTTTGAAAGAGTTACGAAATTTAAATTTCTATATAGCTCCCCAGTCGTATCAATCACATTTAGTAAAACATTCTTGACACTGTAACGATTATTAATGGCCGAAAAGACTTAATGAAAAATGTATGCTTTATTAATGGCCGAAAAGACTTAATGAAAACAAATTACAAGTTAATCAATCACTCTGGGTGATTGGCTTTCTTAATGTGATTGCGTGATTGAAAGTGACTGTTGGAATGTATGTGATTGCGTGATTAAACGTGACTGATAGAATGAGCGTGATTGATACAATAAACACGAATGATGATTGAACGCGGTTGATTTAATGAACGTAATTGCGTGATTGAGCGTCACATATGAAATGAGCGTGATTGATGCAATGAACGTGAGCACGTGATTGAACGTGACTTATGGAGTGACCGTGATTGAGTGATTGCACGTGACTGATGTAATGAACGTAATCGAATGACTGAACGTGATTGAATGATTGAACGTGACTGATGGAATAAACGTGATTGCATGACTGAAGGTGACTGATGGAATGAATGTGAATAACTGATTGAATGTGATTTATCTAATGGAAAGTGAATGACTGATTTAATAAAGCTGATTTGATGAAGATTATTAGAATGATCGTGACTGATATCATTAATGAACGTGACTTATTATTTAGCAACCGTGGTCTATAAAACGTGAGTACTTAAATGAAAGAAAAATAACACAGGCTAACGATGGAATTCACGTCGGAATAATGCAATGAAAAGGATCAATAAAACGTGCAGTTCATTACCAATCACGCTCATTTCATTACCAATCACGCTCTTTTCACCAGTCACGCTCAATCACTCACTCACGTGCATTCCTTCAGTCACGTTCATTTCATACGTCACATTGTTGGTGTTGTTTTGTGCCAGCCAGACTAGCAATTTGTTGTGCGCTGCTTCACTTTTGCAACTGTACCGTAATTTGGTGTGAAGTCCGACTTCCACAGTACACCCATGTCATAGATACCCGTTTATAATTTAGGCAACCATTCACAGCACAACAAATTCACACAAAGAAAGGACAAGGAGAGGAGAGAGAAAGCACATCCATGCCCAAGCTGGGATTCGAACCCAAGACCACACCCTCCGTGGCAGACTACTTTGAGCACAACACAAGGTGGCCGGCATATGTCACGTTCAATCATGCAATTACGTTCATTCAATCAACCGCGTCCAATCATCATTCGCGTTCATTGTATCAATTACGGTTATTCTAGCAGTCACGTATAATCACGAATTCACGCGCATTCCATCAGTCACCTTCAATCACGCAATCAAATTAAGTAAGCCAATCACTGAGAGTGATTGAGTAACTTGTAATTTGTTCTTATTAAGTCTTTTCAGCCATTGATTATGCCCCTGACTTAAAGAATCGAAATAAATTTACACCGTTCCACATACTTTCTCATTTCGCATACGGTCCCTTAAGCGATCTCTGGATGACGTCATGAAATCCTTCAAAATCTTGATTTTTCAAAACGACATAACTCGGTCAATTTTTGTCGTAGGAGGTTGATTTTTTTTTAGTTTTAATCATTACAGTGTCAAGGATGTTTTACTAAATATGATTGATACGACTGGGGAGCTGTATAAAAATTTAAATTTCGTAACTCTTTCAAAGTCTGATTTTTTGAAAACAATTTCTAGACCCAAATTCCTTTCGTAATTTAAAGATTTTTCCTAAATGAACTATATGCTTATCTCTAACGGTTTAGAAATTAGCTATTGGATCACGATAGGAATGGACAGTGGACACCCTGTATATTTACTCTTGCTCTGCTTAGAAAATATAAATAAATTACAAACAAGAAGTTCTGTCAAGAACTAAACGAGCCTACTTTCCCGTACATCGACATCGGCATTCTCGCATCTGATCATTATTCTCTTGATTATCTGAAACTGAAAATTATGTCAAACATACCTTTTTAGCACATAGAGCTGATTTCGAAATGCAAAATATACCCCTCTTATCAGATGAAATAGACACGTAAAAAGTAATTAACGAATAAATAAAGCTTTGTCGCACCTTTTAAAGAGTGCAACTGTTACAGTTCCTCCGTAGAAAAAATCCTCCATTGTTTTCAAAAAAAAAAAATAACAATAGTAAAATAAATCAATAAATAAATAAATAAAAGTACAAAGAGCATCAAAACGTATTTTATCAAAGAAAGATAAAAAAAAATCTGATATGGACCCCATACTACTTCCTTTTACGTGTAAATTTCTTAGTAGTTGCCTTAAGTGTTAAAAAAAGTGCTTGGAGTGAGCAAGGTAACAATTCAAATATTTACTCCCCTAATCTGCCACGAAACAATGCAAAAAATATTTTGCAATGGTTAATTTTCTAAATATTGCTGATTTTAATATCATTCAGTGAATTTTTCGCAAAATATCGCCAATAGCGCCAAGTTGAACCCAAATTCGAAAAATATTTTTTTCGCCAAATTTGTCGCCAACTTGGCGATATGTCGCCAAGTTGGCGTCAAACGGCGACCAAAAGTTGGCGACATATCGCCAAGTGGTCGCGCCAATTCATATCACTTGAGTCTGCATTGAAATTAACACTGATTTACCCCAAAAAAGGGGTAAAACACCCCCTTGGGAACATTCAAATGCAACCACAAGGGGAGGTGCACAACTAGACCATCCTCAGAGCCTACATACCAAGCTAGAAGCTTCTACGGCATATAGTTTTTGAGTTATGCGACCCACATACGCACACACGTACATACAGACGTCACGAGAAAACTCGTCGTAATTAACTCGGGGGTGGTTGAAAAAAATTTTTCGGCTGCTTATATGTTGCTAGGTACATATACACGTGCTGACAGGTCAAAAAAACTAAGGAATTTTCATTCGGGGGTGAGCAAAATCAAAATTTAGACTCAAATTTGAGTGATTTTTTTTTCGCGATC
Source organism: Uloborus plumipes (assembly GCA_038373865.1). Classification (NCBI taxonomy): domain Eukaryota; kingdom Metazoa; phylum Arthropoda; class Arachnida; order Araneae; family Uloboridae; genus Uloborus; species Uloborus plumipes. Next base: position 80,159 of record JAXGGA010002715.1, read on the forward strand.
ACAATACTTCCTTTACTACGTAAAAGGAAGTAAAAAGAAAAAAAGCTCGTCCGTTAATAAAATGTCTCGAATTTCACTTTTAATCGGTTGCCAGTTGTTAAATATAAATAAAGAATGAAATGTTCTCGCGAATGAAAAGTTTTTGTTACAAAAAAAATCGTCTGCCAAAAAAAAAAAAAAAAGAATAATAATCATCAATAAAATAAAACAAATGAATAAATAAACAAAAAATCGTCTGCACAGTCAGTCATTTTTTTTTCTGAGCCTGCATTTCCGCCACGTTTGCGGAGTCGGAGTCGGAATCAAAGTCCTCACAGAAGATTACTCAGAAAAGTACTTTACAAACACTATTTATCAAAACCATTTTCTTACAAAATTAGTTTGAAGGAAATCCGACTTTAAGTTCAGAATCAACATTCAACTTAAATTCCCCGTAGACGCTAATGTTAATTTTTTTCTGAACGGTTCAATATTGAACGAAAAATGGTTCAAATCAAAAAGCGAAATATGGCAATGTATGGGAGAGCCTCTCCGAGATCTTTCAAACAAAAAAAAGTTTATTCCATTCAGACGGTTCACTCAAAAGTTATTAGGTGGGGAAAGGTTGCTTGAACGGTTCAATGTTGAACGAAAAAATGCTCAAATGGAAAATTTAAATAGGGTAATAAAGTATCCTTGCTGAGATCCTTCGAACAAAAAAAAGTTTGTTCAAATCGGATTGTTCACTCAAAAGTTAGCATCGCGGGACAGGTTGTTTGAACGGTTCAAAGTTGAACCAAAAACTGTTCAAATCGAAAAATCAAATATGGGAATGAGCTGTACTCGCCGAGATCTTTCGAACAAAAAAAAGTTTATTCCATTCGGACTGTTCACTCAAAAGTTATTAGGTGGGGAAAGGTTACTTGAATGGTTCAATGTTGAACCAAAAATGTTCAAATTGAAAATTTAAATACGGTAATAAAGTATCCTTCCCGAGATGCTTCGAACAAAAAAAAAATGTTTAAATCGGACTGTTCATTCAAAAGTTATTAGGGGTGACAGCTTGTTTGAACGGTTCAATGTTGAACGAAAAATTGTTCAAATCGAAAATGTAGATACGGGAATGAAGTATCCTTGAAAAGATCTTTCGAACAAAAAAAAAATTTGTTCAAATCGGACTGTTCACTCAAAAGTTAGCATCGCGAAACCGGTTTTTTGAACGGTTCAAAGTTGAACCAAAAATTGTTCAAATCGAAAAATCAAATATGGGAATGAGCTGTACTCGCCGAGATCTTTCCAACAAAAAAAAGTTTGTCCAAATCGGAATGTTCATTCAAAAGTTATTAGGGGGGGACAGACAGACCGACCGACCGACCGACCGACCGACCGACCGACCGACCGACACACAAATTCCTCATCTCAATACCCTACTTTCAAATTTTTAATTTTACGATATTCAATTTACCTTTTTATTTTTTTTACTTGGCGATATTTTTTGGACTTGGCGATATTTTTTTTTACTTGGCGATATTTTTTGGACTTGGCGATATTTTTTAGATGCATTAAGCTACTTTTAATACTTTTTTCGTCTTTCTTTTGTTTTTAACGGGAAAGTAGGCTAAAAAATCAGAGCTGTCTTGCATAATATGTATTTTTATAATTGACATATTTCATAATAGTGTTAATTAGCATATAAACATGCATTTTCTTTTGCTGGAAAAGTTTAACCATCTGCATTTATCGCTTTTTGTAGTTAAGTACAGATGTTAATAAAGAAACTGTATTATTTATATTCATCTTCAGCATCCGGAACACAATTAGTTCAATTAATAACGTATATCAAGGCACCTGCAATTAAATTAAGATGCGATTTTATATTATTTGTTTTTGCATTGTTTGAGAATAATTCTCACAATGTATTAAACTAAATAATGCATTGATTTACTGCTATTTGCTGGATCGGGAGTAATAGGTATGTTAAAAATAACTTAAATAACTTTTAATTATGAAAAGTTATTGCACATTAATAGCATAGAAATATATACCAGCATTAGAACAACAAAATGACCAATTATGTTTGGTAAATTTGTTAGCTACAAAACTTTAAGCATTTGAATTGCTCGTCATCACAACAATAGTAACATTACAAAAGAGATTGTTGCAGTCAAACCAAGGTTTTATATTTAGATTTTCCATAATCCTCAGAATTAGTACATTAGCATAAAAGGACATAAACATTGATGGTGGTGGGGAGGGGGATAAATATTGATCAAAAAACAAGCATTTCTATCATATAATCAAAAAAATACGATAAAATATATATCTATAATGTATTTCAAGGTTTTTTAAAGCATTACATATATATATATATATTACATATTTAAATGTTTTTCTTTTTTTCTTCGTAGTAAATAAATTTACCTTACATCATACATATTGAATTAAAGACCGTGTTATATATTATTAAAAAAAATTGCTATGAAATATTAATTTTTGAAAAGGAGCTGAATAGCATTCTTCATTGTCTTGTTTCTCCCGAAAGATAAGGTCTTATATTTTTCTCTGCTCCCTTTCACTTATTCAATTTTGATTATTTCTTTAAATCAAATATTTATTATTACTACTTTTTAGCTAATCAATATGTACTGCAAACAAAACTTTTCAAAATACACAATTCACTTAACTGATTTTTTTTTTCTTTTGAAGCATGTTAACAAGTAAAATACCTTTTTTTTTCTTTCTCCTTTTTTATAACGTTTGATTTTTGATAACTTATACAGAAACAAGGTTTTAGAAACAATGCGACAAATTATTTACCATAGTTAAGATTATGAACTCATTTGCAATATTAATCTCTTTCGTTAATCTAATTTCAATGTAGTGGAGTCCTTTCTCTTTTGATTTTTACTTTATTTTCCTATTAGTCATGTTGTTTAAAAAAAATCGCTTACATATGTTATCGATGAAGTTTAATTTTATTTAGATTTTGCACCATATTTTGATAATTATACAGGTCATTAATAGTGGTCTATATTATTAAAAAAAAAAAACTGTATCGCAGCAAAAATATACAAATACATTTAGGTGAAGATGACGCGTAATTTTTATACATTGCAGTAATGCTCAGTCTATTACTTGATAAATCACTGTTTACAATTTGTATTTTATTCTTTGGGGCCTATTCTTTTCGAAAGAAAACAATACAAAAAAATGATGCAATTAGAAATATGTGCTTCTGTTATTTCTAGAATTTTTGACGTATCATGTCGTCGGTCCTTAATTAAGCCTCCGTTGATTAAATCTTGGAACTAAATAATGGTGTTTTGTGATTTCACTGAGATTACAAAATACGTCATTGTTGTGACTGCTTATGATGAAAGAAACAACAAGGTTTGGTATATAAGATGCGTAATATGTGCATTTTGTACTGAATATTTTTATAACATTGCTTTTAGAGATTCAGTGATACTGATATTGCCCCCTAAATATGTTTTACACTCAAATGTGTATATATTTTAAATTTATTTTAACTTATTTGAGTTTTATTTATTTTAAGTTAGTTAATTATTTGTTTTTACAATTTAAAGAAACAAATTACTGGATATATACCAGTTGAACTATGATGGAATCAAAAACACATTGCAGGAACAAGATCAAAGACGTATTTTAACTATTCGTGAAAAGAGTAAAAACTAATAAAATGTCACCATTTGTCGTCTAAGGATTTGTTTCCGTCAAAAAATCATAATTTACTTAGAGAGTTTGTCAGCTCACGTCCCTTTGACGAAAACCATGAGCGATGGAAAGCAAATGGTTTTCTCCGAAAGAAACGAGATATCATATTTATTTCAAGCCAGAACTGTCAGGTTAAAGCTTTGAGCAATTGAAACATGAATAACAAATGACTTGTGTTGTACTCGACATTATTGAATGTGAACTATACATGCGGTGTATTGCATATACATCTTTATTTTAAACTAGCAGTACCCGCACGGCGATGCCCGTGCAGTAAATGTAATGGAAGTTAACTAAATAAAGTTTAACTCACTCTGAAGACTTCTTTTCGTGAATATGTGTGTGTGTGTGTGTGTGTGTGTGTGTGTGTGTGTGTGTGTGTGTGTGTGTGTGTGTGTGTGTGTGTGTGTGTGTGTGTGTGTGTGTGTGTGTGTGTGTGTGTGTGTGTGTGTGTGTGTGTGTGTGTGTGTGTGTGTGACGAACTTATTTATTTTCAGCGAAATTTTTACGTTTCAATGGAAGTTTTGACACAACTGTAGTGCCAAGATTTTCAAAAACTCTCAACGAACACAGCAATATTGCCCTTGAAATTTAATATAATTCACCGATTTAACCGTAATTTCAATGTAAAATTGGTCACCAAATTTAAATTTATTAACATAAGGAACCAATTGTGTCAGGTAGCTCAGTCTCAACCATTCTTTCATGATTTTAATGACATTAACAGGCAAGAAATATTTTGTCTTTCGCACCATCTCTTTAAAGTGGTTGCAATCTAACAGTGACCCTCAAATAAGCAAGATTTCACTGGCTGGGAGGTTTGGTAAATTTCTCGATTGTTGCCAAACTTTACGACGCCAAATACGAAGAGTAACTGAATAGCTGTGTTACCGAAAATATCAGAATGGAACTATTATTATTAAAAATTTAGTGATGGCGGCATTAAATACATGTTTTAAACATGCAATAAAATACTCTTTAGACTGCAAACAACAACTGTTCCTTCCCAGAGCGTTTTCTTTTTCTTTGATTTGGAGAAAGTAGTGTTTCACTGGCTGGGAGGTTTGATAAATTTCCTGATTGTCGCCAAACTTTACGACGCCAAATGCTAAGAGGAACTGAATAGCCATCACTAAATTTTTAACAATAATAGTTCCATTCTGACATTTTCGGTATCACCGAATTTTGAGGATGTCAATTGAATAAATTTAAATTCACTCCAACCCTCTGAAGTAAAATTATTATATCCTTTAGTTCAAATGCTCTTCACAACCTTTTAAATTCCACTTAAAGTTATGTTAAAGTTTTAATCAATTCGCCAAATAAATCAAAAAGACAGAAAGTTAAGTAAGTAACAGGAGATATTAATTATGCAAATTCAATAAATTTTCAAGGCTTAAATCTATACGCAAAATTTAAACCACTATGTAACTTCAGGGACAAAAGAGCAGCTGATCAGGAAAATGGACCTAGTGTTTCAGTATTGCGTACAGATTTATGCCTTGAAAATCAGCTAAATTTGATTAATTAATATCTCCTGTCGTAATTAACGGAGAGAAACGTTCTACAACTTTTCTTTTTCAGAAAAAAAAACCCTTTCCAGTGATATATAATGCTTTTTGGTGGGGAAAGGTTCCCCCCCCCCTCCTCAATTATGGCGGATACACCAAAAATGAGACTAATTAATTAATTTAAAAATAACTAATTCGAAATTAAAAATTTGGCTTTCGAGGTGCATTTTACTGGGATACGTTCGAATTTTTGAGCCAAGTTTCAGGTCTGTAGGTGCTGTGGGGGCTTCTGGCCAGCGGTTACAAACGAACATACAAACACCGTCATCTTTATATATATATATATATATAGATAATTATTTTCGCTTCGTAATATACGTTTAACTTTTTGTTACCTAAAATTTAAATTTATTCCTTTTTAGCCTACTTTCCCGTTAAAAATATAAGAGACGAAAAAAGCATTGAAAGTGTCTTAATGCATCTAAAAAATATCGCCAAGTCCAAAAGAAAGTCAAAAAAGAAAAAAAGAAAAAAAAAAGTAAAAAATATATCGAAAAATTAAAAATTTGAAAGTAGGGTATTGAGAAGGGGAATTTGTGTGTCTGTCGGTCGGTCTGTCTGCTCCCCCCCCCCCCCTAATAACTTTTGAATGAACATTTCGATTTGAACAAACTTTTTTTTGTTGGAAAGATCTCGGCGAGTGCAGCTCATTCCCATATTTGATTTTTCGATTTGAACAATTGTTGGTTCAACTTTGAACCGTTCAAACAACCTGTCCCGCAATACTAACTTTTTAGTGAACAGTTTGATTTGAACAAACTTTTTTTTGTTCGAAAGATCTTATCAAGGATACTTCATTACCGTTTTTAAATTTCCGATTTGAATAATTTTTCGTTCAACATTGAACCGATCAAACAAGCTCTCACCACTCATAACTTTTGAGTAAGCAGTTCGATTTAAACACATTTTTTTGTTCCAAAGATCTCGGCAAGGACACTTCATTACCGTATTTAAATTTTCAATTTGAACATTTTTCGTTCAACATTGGACCATTCAAACAACCTTTCCCCGCCTAATAACTTTTAAGTGAACCGCCCGAATTGAATAAACTTTTTTTAATTGAATGTTGATCCTGAACTTAAAGGCGGTTTTCCTTCAAACTAACTTTGTAAGAAAATGATTTTGATAAATAATGTATGTAAAGTACTTTTCTGAATAATCTTCTGTGAGGACTCTGATTTCGACTCCGACTCCGCAAACATGGCGGAAACGCATAACAAGCAAACAGTCGCAAACTGTCTTCCATTTTTCCCCCTTTCATCATCCATTTCTTTTTCTTCCTTAATTTCCAGTTACCCCTATTTAGCGTATTTGTTACATAAATATGCAAGTAAAACCTTAAAATAATGCAGTTAACAAGTATAATAAAATTTGAACCTTTTATTTTGATTAAAACGCTGATATATCATTTTTATTTGATTAAAATATAATTTTCAAATAATTAACAAGAGCTTTTTAATACATAAAAGTGAAATCCAAATTAAAGCTCATTTCAGTTTAGAACTTCTCTTTTTCTAATGGGGGGGAGCACACCTGACCCGAATTCAGTTTGACCCAGTTTGTTATTTTTTAACATTGCAAAACTATGTAGTGGGTCATTTTGCCCTACTTGGTATTGTGTGGCCTCACCATTGGTGGGAGCTGAACAGTTTCAACCAATTTTTAGAGTCAATAATAAAAATATTGATTTTGTTTCTACCTGCGAGTAGCACGCATGAGAAAGAGGGACAAAGGGAGTTTACTTGAGGGAGTGTGTGAGAGAGGGAGTACTCTTAGGTGCATAACATTTTACTACCCCATCAATAGATGGCGCTGCACTCAGATCAGTCATAGCTTGCGTTTTCCCCCAACTCTGGCAGCCCTGGTTTCTTGGAATTTTGTTTGAAATTCTTGCAATTGATCTTTATTGCAGAAAGTGATACCTTTATTGAAAATTTCAAAAAGTAATCATAATATATTTTACAACAGCAAAACCTTGTTTTTTTTTTCTTTCTTTCTTTCTTTCTTTTTAGCAGAATATTCTTACACCCTTTTTAAAGGAAGTTCTGCTTCAAATAAATACCGTGGATGCCGCTTATATGAGTCATGTTTGTTGGAAGCAGTTTCGATTCTATAAAGCTGCTGATTCAATGAAGCAAACATGTGTTATTATTTTTATAATGTGGAACTTCAGAGAAATTTGATGATTTTTAGTTCAACAAGATAAAGTATCATCATAATAATGCCACTCTCCTAAAATAGTCGTTCTTTGGATATTTAAAGAATTGTATCGTAAAACAGTGAAAACTATATAGAAAAAAAAGCCAAATATTTAATTTAAATTTTCAATGATAGGCTTTGAAAAATGTGATTGATGTTTTTTGACAAAATAATTGGTAATTAGTTCAGACACTCTTTTTTTTTTAAAAGAGTGTCTGAACTAATAGTGTCTAATGTCATAAAATTACCTTAGGTCCTCGAATTTGCACCTTATTCCTCCATTTTAAAGCAACGAGTGACGAAGTCTTAAGCGCAGAAGTGTCGTGGAAGCTATGTCTCACTCGGATTATTCCAAACAAAAGTCCATAACAAAGGTGAAAGTCAGTCAATGAATACTTCAGGATAGTACTGGAATCTAAATGCCCTGCTATGTACTAACAAATAGTGAAGTGTAGCAAAAATATGGCCCTGTCCAACTGATTAAAATCTTTCCAATTGTTTCAACTGTTATTTATGTGTTGAAAAATCAAAATAAACTTTAAAAAAATCTTTTTGTTGAAAAATATTCCTTTTAAGCTAAAAAAAACTTACAAAAAAAAGTAGGACAAAAAAGAGAACACGTAAAAATGAAGGGTGCTCGAGAGCCATTTGACATTAAGAGTTGAATACTGAAATTTTATTAAGAGTGGTCTTATGCACATATGGGAGGGGGAGAGGGTAGTTGCTGTGGTATTTACCAAGAAAAAAAAGCTATATTGAACCGCCCTAGAAAGACAACTGTTCAGTAATAATATTAAGCAGCAATTCCTTGATCCAACGTTATCTTAAGATCACAATTATAGACAAACACATTACATAGAGTAACATTAAGAAATATTGTCTGAAGGTTTGATCAAAATTAATTAGTCTGAATGTTTGCCACATTGCATCTTTGTATAAACTTGTAATTGAAGCGAAAATGTAATTAAAAAGAGAGAAAATTGCACGCATACATACACGTATTAAAAACAAAAAAAAGGCCCGAAACTTTAAAATGTCATAAAATATATTTTCATGAAGCTCAAAATAAATAAACTGTTTCTTGTTCTTAAAAACTCTTCTTCAAATGCAAAGAAAAGTTTGAATTTTCATGCATATTTGAATTTGAAATACCTTTCTTTGTTTGAACAAGAAATAAATTATGTGTAAAGTTATTTTTTTCTTTGTTTCTTTGAGCTTACGCTGGAATACGTTTTGTTTGTGAAATGATGTATAGCCGGCGAAATAACGAACATTATTTTTCAGTTCTCTTGAGACACGGGTGTTTATTAGCTCTTATTCCGCTGCTAGAAAACAAGAAGAAAAAGGTTTGGTGAAAAGGATAGCTATATTTAATTCAAAGTTTGAAATAAAAACTAAAAAGTTTTATGCAAAAGCATTCATGAACAAATTGTGATCCGTATGTTATTATGGCACGAAAAACAAAACTAATAATTCATAAGCCTGAATTCAATCGCATTTTTTTTTTTTTTTGTATACATGGCGCATTTTTTACGTTGTTTATCGTTTACAAAAACAAATGGAGAGCTAATGTAATAAACATTTTAAATGGCACTTTTGAAGAAATGGAAATTTTGGTACTGCTGCAAATGTTTTTACTTTCTGTTTTTATTTTATTTTATCTTATTTTCCCACGTGTAACAGAAAAAAGCTCAAAAAAGTGAATTTGAAAAACGTCATCCAAATGAAAAAAATGTGTCTGTGAAATATCTGTTGAATCCTGATTAACATAAAAGCAGAAAAATGTTAAAGCCTACAAGTCCCTTTTAGTGATATTACAATAAACTGATTAAAAAAATAGTAGAATAAATGATGAGGTAAAAACTATCATCTCAATATAACATTAAACATCATATTTAACCTATTCAACTAAAACTCTATCTAGAACAAAGTGAAATGTGCATTTAAGTTTTTTCTAAGTCTTTTAAAGGCACTTTGTAAGCACTTTAAAATAATGTATAAATAATCGAGGAAAGTTTAACGTGCTTTTAGTTGCGTAAGGCCGAAATAAGAAAAATGTCATATTTTACCGATATTCAAACGGTCATAACTTCCTCTGCCAACAACATATTGAAATATTTTTTTTGCCAATGTCATACTCAATCCTTTGTCTTAACAGAACAGTTGAGTCCTTTGAGGCGAAATGTTAAAATTTTTTTAACAAAAAATATTTTTTCCTGTGCATTTTTTGTAAAAAATTTTTAACATTTCGCCTCAAAGGACTCAACTGTTCTGTTAAGACAAAGAATTGAGTATGACATTGGCAAAAAAAATATTTCAATATGTTGTTGGCAGAAGAAGTTATGACCGTTTGAATATCGGTAAAATATGACTTTTTCATACGATGCCTTGTTTAGAGGGCTTTCACTGACCTTACGGCAACAACTTACCACAATTTAACAATCATTTTGTAAAGTTTGAACCTTCTGTATTCCATTTACAAAAAGAAAATTGGAGCTCAACAGTTCCTGGTAAGAGTTTTGGCTCACAGCAACTTTGATGTCTTGAAAATCCGCTTAATTTTTGATGCCGCACCTTCACCTTTAGGGATCCATAAAAACTAAACAACTTAATTTTAGAACAAAACATTCTGGATTTGGTCTTTTAATAAGATAATAAACATTTGGTAAATTTTCGGAAAATATATGAGATTTAATGAATCACCTCATAATGCTAGGCATGACAGTTTCTGAGATTCTTGCTCTTAATATCATACAACAATTGAAAATTATATTCATTTTTTCATATGTGGTTATAATTGGCTATTCTTGAAAAAATATCCCTTCCGATACATTGTGTGCATATAAGAGAAAATACTGTATAACAGAGTCAAGATTTGCATTTGACATTATTAAAATGTTTGCACTGCAATTCTGAATCACATGTAAATAAAAAATAGACTTTTAACGTGCACATTAATGAAATAAACATGTGTAAAGTTTAAGAAAGGGCAAACATATTATCATTAAAGTTTTCACTGTTTCAGACAATGCTAAACAAAGTTTGGAAGTGGATTCTTAAACTTTGAAATAACAACATGTTTACCAAATGAAAATTATGCGCAGCTGGTGTTTAGTTTGAATTTTCTTAGATACTTTGAAGGATGGGTGTGTAGGTTTTTAAAAAAGCTTGTTTAATCGTTAAAGTTCAGTTACTTTTCTTTTAGTATGGAAATAAATGCAAATTTTGCAAAAAGGAAAAAGTACTTTGTTTTCACAAAAGAAAGAGAATGTAAATTAGAGCAGTAAGTAAATAATTTTTAGAGAGTTTCTATAGTAAGTTAGGTAAAAATATCTAATGCCTAAAATAAGTTTATTTTTTTTTTTTTTTTGAAAATTGAGACTTCATTAAACCAACTGGGTCCGTAAAAATAGAATTTTTATGTTGAATTTGAAGTTTATCTTTTTTTTTTTCATTGAGGATTCAAAATAGTTTTATTAATGGCTCACATGATTGGCGTAAAATAAAGACTATTTTTACTATAAAATGCACTTTATTTTTGTCTTAGTTCTCAATACAGCTCCAATAAAAGTACAAAAATAACCCTTAAAAGATAGATGTACTAAATCAATTAGCGACTAAGTCTTTAAGTTTATTAAAAAAAGTTACGAGTTCAGTTACTAAGCTAGTAAAAGTAACTCACTGAAGTTTTTCTCTGCCCTAAATTCTTCCAACAAAAAAGGTCATTATTTAAAAAAATTAATATGATGCATATGACGCAGAAAATTAGAAATTTTGAACAAACAGAATGGCTAAATAAAATGAGTTAAATATATAATAAATAAATAAATTAGTGGATATACTATGGTAATACCATCCTTAAATTATTAGAATGGTTTTAACATTAATAAACAAATAATCATCCTTAAATGATTATTTGTTTTGAATTATGATGTACATCTTTCTGTCTCTTTGTCGTACAGTGAAATCTTTGTAAGTTGGTTACTTACTACCTTGGTGGTTAACTAAGACAGGTGGTTAACTTTTAGAGGATAGTAACACGATCAAACAAAAATAAATTACATTTCTTGCAAAATGCCTTATTTTTTTAATTTAGTAATTAGTTTTTAATTAGCTTAGTAATTATTTCAATCTATGCCTCTTCACACATACGTATATGTTACTTATATCGCAGACCTAGATTGAAAGGGTCAATTTAGAAACTGGATTATCATTAAATTACCAAAGTTCAAAGAAAGAGAGAGTGTCCCTTTTATTCTTGGTGTGTGATATTGGTAACAGACACAGCTCAGGTAACAGACATTACTCGTGTATAGTTGAAATACTGTCGGCCCCGCTTAAACGAATACTGTCGGTTATAAGAAATATTATTCAAATAAGCAGGGTATTTGTTTAAGCGGGGATCTTTAACATTGCGTCTATAGCATCCGGAAATATTCGGTTCCGCATGTTTTATTCGTATAAGCGCAGTATTCGTTTATCCGTTACCCGATTAAGCGGGTTCGACAGTATAAAGGAGAACACATAGTTATTTTTGTCAGGAATATAACAATTACAGCTTAAACTGTGCATTGTACATTTTCTATTCTTTTCCTTTTTTTTTCTTTTTTTTTGGAGCAACGGTATATTTTACAGACATTTATCCATGTAAAATACCAATTATGCAGTCACGAATGGTTCCCTGAAAGATAGATGCATTAAAATTTGACTCTTAACATTGATTACTTAACTCAAAACAATGGAGAAATTTTAAGGCTAACACCGATGATGTATACATAGTTAGAATCTTAATCAGATTTCTGATAAAAGAAGTATGCTACAGAAACCCCTGGCTTTAATCTTCGTCATTTATGCTTTTTTAATACATTTTCTTTAAAATCTTATTTGATGCATGAAGAAACATTTTCATCAGTCTACATTTTCGGTTATTTGAAAAGAAAATCAATAATTTCCTTTTTCCAACATAAGGATAAAAACACGCTTCACTACTACTCTCCTCATAGAAAGTAGTGTTTTAAAATTACCGTTATTCTTACATATTTTTATAGATTTCCTTTACCTTTATGCATTTTTTGCATCCATTTTCCCTCCATGCATCAGACTATTACCAATAGTTACCCAAGAGAAAGAGTTCATGTGCTACTTTTCATAGCAGCTGTCTTTACTCGGGCTGTCTTTAATCAATTCATGAAAGTTGTTTATGGCATCTGTTTGGAAGCAATAAGCGGCGGGTAAAAAAAAAGTCAATATGACCTGAATCTTTGAGAGAAGAAGGCAAAAAAGAAGGAGAAAAAAATTGAAGTTCAGGGCTGCCAAGGAATTTATCTGGAAAGATGATTTTGTTGTTAAAAGTCTGGAACGTGAAAAGATGGTAAAGGTATATTTGAGTGACTATAAGAGAAAACTCCTCTGTGGATGTGATGATGTATTTTTTATGGAAACACAAAAGAAAGAAAGAAAGAAGTAACATTTTCGTTGAATTTATTCATTTTAATAGAACATAATTTTTAAAACAATAAGTGTTAAACAAAATAAGCCAGTTTCTTATTTGCAAGTAATTTGGTGTTGAAATCAGTTTTGTACCGGTGCCATTTATGTGAGTATCAAGTATAGCATATAAAAGAATATTATACCTTGGATTAAATGTTGTCAATCAGGGAGTTGTAATCTATAGTGCTTATTTTGTTCGAGTAGTTAAGCAAATAGCGGATTAAATGAGCTACCCCTTCTTATGTGGTAAGTGGAAAACCCACGTCATTTTTTCAATAATATAATCTTTAAAAATATTGAAAGTATTGTTTTGGGAAATAATGCTCCATTTGTATTTATTTATAATATCCAAGATAAAATAGTGAAAAAGTTGCTAGTATTTTTTCAATACTTTTGTAAAAAGTTTAAAAAACTATGTCCCAAAGAGGTTCTCATTTACCCCGAACAACTTTTAGACGATTTTCTTGTCTTATCTTAACTATACGAAACTTAATATTGATGAAAAACATAACAGAAACATTTCTATCTATAACAATGAAATTCATTCAGATTTAATCAGTTCAATTGAATCATTATGAAGTCATGCTAAGGTCGTTTACTTTGCACATTAAACGTATTTATCTCACAATTAGGAACAATAACTCTGCTGCAGCATTCTTACTTGACGCGAGAGAATTATGCAGAGCAATTATTTACTTCGACTGGTTAAATCAAAGCCATATAAAATGCCCTGAGGACGTAATGAGGAGCATTCGCGATTGTCAGAGCGATAGCTTAGGTTATATCGATTAAAGAATGACGTAAATCGAAATATTTACGTCGCATTACTTTCTATAACTATCATTCAGTGTAATAGTTTAAAAGGGTATTAATTGTTATTTTGTTTTATTCTTTTTATTTTCTTCAACTATATTTTTATGTTTCTAATGCTTGTTTTGTTCCGAAAAAAATTTGATTACTTACTGATTCTATAAATTTGTTCAAGTTTACCACTTGATAATGTGTAAATTAGCGTTTATCTAACAAATGAACTAATACAAATTTATAATGTTTTGCCTTGTTGGTTTTTAACGAAAATATAAGAATTGGAGTGAACTTTTAATTGAATATGTATGGTGTGCATATCTATAAATTGCTTTAAATGTGCAAGTAATTTAATATACAAAAATATTAAGTTTGTATTTTCTCAACCACAATCGATACGTTATAGCTCTATAAGCAGAATACAAAGAAAGTCACTGAATAAATCCTTCTGCAGTATTTTACAAAACAAGCTTTTGGAAAAAACATTACAGAGGTAAAAAAAATACAGGTGACTGCTAATAACCCTTTTATTATTTTTTTTATTTTTTGAAACATTGGATTTTTTTTCAGCGTTTGATGATTCTAGGATAGTCTAGTAATTTCAGCGTTATTAGCTTGTTATTGGTTTAATCAAATTTCAGATGTCTTGCAAATTTTGTACAGTATTATCTGTCACATTAATATATATATATATATATATATATATATATATATATATATATATATATATATATATATATATATATATATATATATATATATATATATATATATATATATATATATATATATATATATATATATATATATATATATATATATATATATATATATATATATATATATATATATATAAATTCGTTTACTTCAGTTGGGGTCTTCGCATTGAGTTCATCTATTTATCTTTTTATTTTAAAATGTTTATTTATTTATTTTACTTGTCCTGGCTATTTCATTTTTGGATTGATTGTCTTTGGAGTTGTTTTTTCTCGGATCCATCCTGTTTTATCATATCATTCTCGTCTTTCTTTCTCTTTTCGAAAGACAAATTGATTCTTTTAAGAATTACTCGTTCAAATGACACTTCTCATCGATTTATTTTGGCTTAAAGTAAATTATTCCGTTTTCTTAGAAACTTTTTTCACTTGGACTCGTAAAGATGGATTTGGGATAATCACACATTTTGAGAGTAGTTAAAAAGGTCCCGTGATAGCAAGGTCTTGGTATTGACTTTTAAAAGTCCTTCAGTTGAACAAATGGTATTAAGAGCTAAGCACAATTCTGGAGAAACGTCTACTAGTTCAATATTTTTTCGTATTCATCACCAAAATAAAATTATTGAATGCACATTTTGTAGATTGTTTTCAATCTACAAAATATATACTACTCGTAAAATAGTTAGAGACGAGAGTCCATGTAAACCGTTGAAATAGGCAAAAATATTCCCTAATACGGGTTAATCAATTAATAACACACACACACACACGCACACACACACACACACACACACACACACACACACACACACACGCACACACACACACACACACACACACACACACACACACACACACACACACACACACACACACACACTTCATTTCATTTCATTTCACCCTCCAGGGTCCCCCGTACCTACCAGCTTAGTGGTTTAACCGGGATAGGGCCCTGAAGAGCGCTCTGTTCTTAATTTTGAACCAGAACCTAGGGTCGAGCAAACCATAGGCCCTAGCACCCCCAGAGGTATCGTTTCACTTGGAGGACTTTGTGACCACGACATTTTTAACGCCTCCCAGTCACCATTAATCAAGACGGTGGATCTTTGATCGGCTGGGATCGAACCCGGGTCCTTTCGGACACGAGTCCAATGCCTTGCCGATCGGGCCACCACGGCCCTACACACACACACACACACACACACACACACACACACACACACACACACACACACACACACACACACACACACACACACACACACAAACACATGGCTTGCATTTTGCATTTTGGCAACATGGCGTGCATTTTAAGTCATATTAATGGATGGCATAAAAAAAATATAACGAAAATAGCAGGTATAAATTACAATCAAAAATACACTTCATTGCGTAAATTAATGTTTTGTACGTGAGAGACTACATCTTTAATCAATGGCAAAGTAAAAGATTCAATTATTACATACATTTGTAGGCCCAATTTTTCAAAGAATTCTTTTGAGACGAGAACTAGTGTGGTTGCTTGAATGCTCCCAATATTTCTCTTCATTTGGAACTACTAATGGGGTACATAGGGCTACCTATACCTGTCTAGGAGAAAAATTATGTGGATTGTTTTGCCCTCTATGATCATTTTAGGCCACTTTCCCCGAAATAAAAATTGTGATGAAGGTGCATTCATAAAAAGTAATGAAAAAAAATTATAAATAAGTAAAATGGAAGTACTACTATAAAATCTATAGTAATCTGAAATTTCATAAAGGTTTCTACATTTAAAAAAAAATCTAGTACTACTAAGGTGTAGTTCGGTGTAGCCTCAGTAACGTTGTCTATTTTACTAAACAGAAGCTGTACTACTGCACGTTATTAGAAATGTATATGAAAATTTAGTGTTTCTTGGAGTTTTCTCGCAGTCTTTAAAAAAAAAAAAACTTCTTAAAAGACGTTCAGTTGCTGTTTCCGTTTTACTGCTGACGTCACAAGTGAACAAAACGATCCAAGCAAGGTCAAAAAAAAAAAAAAGACAACCCAGGATTTCGTATCGTATTTTTCATTGCTGCAGAACGAAGGTCAAATGATCTAACGATTAGCAATGTCAAATTTGAATAGTTTTGGAGTAAAATTAGTTTTTAAGTTATTAAAATGCCAAAAATAAAACGTGAACAAAAAGTACTAACTTGTCTACGAGTAAAGCTTTCAATAAAGAATGTGCTCTTTAGTTGTCAAATTGCCGAAATCAATTCAAAAAAAAAAATTCAATTTTTATATGTATAGTTATCACATTAGAAGTGAACAAAATAGGCAATCCACCTAAAAATAACTACGCATGTGTACCAAATAAGTCATATGTTTCCTTCACCCGCAGTCTATTAACTGGATTGTATTTCTGCTAATTGTAATCTTGCACTTGCTGGAAAGTATTTATCTTAAGTATCTTTGGTGTATTTAATTCCTAAAGTAGCGTGGAAAAATAACATAAAAGCAATACTTTTATGGTGATATACAAAATTTTATCTACAGATCTTATTTTGAAAATCCTGCATACATTTCTAGCCAAAAAGTAATAAACTTCAAAAAATTCGCCTATGTTCTTTTATGTTCTGTGATGTAATATGTATAACCTGCAGCGATATAATGTCCTTTTTTAAATATTTATTTTATTAACATCTTCTGAGTACGGAACTCAAACGCAGTAAGATCAAGAAAAATCCAACTTTATTTATCGAGTGCGTTTTGTTGTTGTTTTTTTTTTCTGTTTTAGTTTAATTTCTTTTGCGATGCGTTCTTTTTTTGATTATTTTTTCTTATGCCCTACTTCTTCTATATCACTTACTTTTTGTCTCTTGTTGAACAACAAAAAGCTAAAAAAAAAAAAAAAAACAAAACAACAACAATAAATTCAATCCTCTTTCGAAGCTTTAAAAAACAGAAAACAATCCTTTTTATTTTTGAAAAGAAATGGTTTTTGCTTCCTTCAGATCACCAGAGCTTATTCTTGCCTCTTTTTCAGGTAACAAAAGCACTTCAGAAAATAATCCAAACTTACTTGCAGCGGTTTTATTTTGTGGTTTCACTCGGTATATGCTTATTATGCTTTCGTCAAAAGCGAAATATTTTATTTTTCTTACCATCTTCTAACTTCAAAGAAAGTTAAAAATACTTGAAATTTCCTTTAAGTCGTTTTTCTCTTCTGCAGTTTTTTTTTTTTTTTTTTTTTGCTTATTATAATATGCTTCACACAAAATCTGTTTTTAACAACTGTCAGAACAGCTGCTTTTAGAGATGTTTTCGCTGCCTTTATAGAATTATTATATTCTGAATACTGGGACCGAATAAAAGTTTTCAGATTATGGAGTTTTTCACTAGTTGTTGGGGTCTGGAGTGCGCATACATATTTGTCGAGGCTATCAAAATGTGACCATAAGAGTGGAGTGTTAAATTGGGGAGTATTAAAATAGTGAGAATAAACTACATTAACTTACACTGGCGGAAAAAAAAATCCCAACACCAAGAAAAAATTGCCGTAGAGTAATGAAATTTGGGTAATGCAATTGTCTAGTTAACATGTTTAATTGATTAAATGTACAAGATCACTGGCTAATTTAAGCTCCAGAAAATGCTGTGCAAATGTGAAATTGTGTTAATTTAATAGAGAGTGTAACCTCCAGAATTTTGAAGGCAAGCCTGCAAGCTTGCATGCATTATGTCATACAGGTGCCGAATGTCACTTTGTGGTATGGAGTTCCATGCTTGTAGCACTTGCTGTGTCAATACTAGGACCGTCATTGCTGACTGTGGATGATGCTCGAGGTGCCATCCCATGATATCCCATACGTTATCAATTGGAGACAGACCTGGTGATTTTGCAGGTCATGGTAACATGTCAGCACTCTGTAGAGCACATTGCGTTACAGCAGCGATGTGAGGGCGAGCGTTATCCTGTTGGAAAACGCCCCCTTGAATGCTACTCATGGAGGGTTGTACTACTGGTTAAATTACCAGACTGACGACAAATGTTCAGTCAGTGAGTTTGGGACAACCACAATAATGCCCCTGCTGTCGTAGGAAATTGCTCCAGAGACCATAACTCCAGGTGTGAGTCCCGTGTGTCTAGGCCGTAAACCGCTTGGATGCAGGCGGTCCCCTGGCCTCCTTCTGACCAATATACAGCCACCACTGGCACTAATTCAGAATCTGTTTTCATCAAAAATTACAACAGATCTCCACTCCGACCTCCAGTGAGCTCTGTCGTGGCACCACTGCCGTTGGAAAAGGCAATGGTTTGCAGTCAATGGAATACCGGCTACAGGCTGCCTGGCTTGGAGCTGTCCTTGAAGTAAACAGTTTCTTACCGTTCCTTGGGTCACGACGGTACCAACTGCAGCTCGAATGTCAGCTGCAGATGCAGTACGATACGCCACAGCCGTAGGCAAGATTCGGCGATCTTCCTTCTCAGTCGTGCCACGTGGCAGCTCGGAACTCGATCTTCTTGAGCTAGTACCATCCCTTGCCCATAGCTTCCAATAATCATGCATGGTGGAAACATTGCCACCCAAGTCTTTCTGCAATATCGCGAAATGAAAATCCACCTTCTCATAGCCAATTTGTAAGACCTCGTTTAAACTCGGTGAGCTGTTGATAATGGCTTCTTCGTCTTCCTAAAAGGTAGTCCTGGCTAACATGAACGCAATTCGTCCAATTTCACGGAAAAATAATACACACGAGCTTCACAGCACGCTTTTAAAACAAGCCTTATTTGCATGTTCTGAGTGACGCCAGCTGCGCCACACTTATGCGCGGAACACGAAATTTCAATCGATGTCATCTTTCAGTTGTATAAACACGCCTACCAAATTTCGTTTATCTAACACAAGTCTTTCTTGGTGTTGGTATTTTTTTTTCCGCCAGTGTATAATTTACACTTAGAAATTTGCACATTCAGTAATTATAAATTAATTGAAAATATATCTATTTTAAAATATTTTCCAGAAGGAAGTGGTATCTTGAAATCGGCTTTAGATTGGTGATGTAAAATATTGAAAAATTAAACAGATAATTTCAGAGATGATCCTGACATACGTTCCCTGTCATATATTTTTTTTTAAATTTGGGTATCTATTTTTAACTAAACATCGATTTATTTAACAACACTTAACTGCCTGTGTATTTATAGAGTTGTGTTAAGGAACATACTCAAATTATATTTTAATTCTAATGTAATTTGTATTAATAACTTCTTAAATAATAAAAACAAGAACGAGAATTTCCTAGTTAACTTTCTGATTCTAAAATATCACTCGTTACATTAATGATAGTGGAAAAAAAATTATTATCATCCTCTTTGTTGTCTTCCCACAACTATATTATTACATAGTCCTCTTCTTTCTCGTCTTCAACGACATTTGTCTCCAGGTCTTGCATGATTTCGGTGTCAAAGGTTATGTCTTCATTGACATCACTGTAATATGGTAAAGCATTAAGACAAGATTGCTCATTGTAGTGGTCAGTGGTCACAAGTTAAAGAGAGCTGCAACAAAGATTTCCTGCATCCACATCGAGAACTACAACGCGCTCTTGCAGTTGCAGTATATAGTGTTGAGCAATTCTTTTGGAGCAGGTGCTAAATTGTCGTGATAGTTCCAAGAATTGGCTTGACTTGTCCATGTCCAGCCCCTTTCCTGGGGTTCTAAACCATGTCCTAACTAAGTTTGTACTTGATAAGGAACACGATTGGAATGTTGGTGAGCTGCTACACTTGTTGGTGGAATATTTGATAGCTGAACATATGTTTGTTCAGTTTTGTAGACGTGATGTATTGCACATAAGGAAGACGATCGATGCTGTCCACAGATTTTGGAGCATTATTGACTTTCAACAGAATTTGAATTCCATTGTCAAATAATCATTGAACCGGACAGTTTTCTTTTTCAAATGCTGCTGCAAGTTAAATTGCTGATAAAAATTCGGCAGTTATTCTAAACATCCGTAAGGCTTGATGTCAATTTTTATTGTGCCTGTTCTGAATTTCTACCAATTCTCTAACTAATTTCATACAGGTCACCAACTTACTACGTGACATAGTAGCTAAGTTTGCCAACATCCTCTAGTCTGTCTTACATTCTGCGATAAGCTAAACCACTGCCAAAACCTTCCCAGCTCACTGCTCTGACATGAAATGCAAAAAAAGCATGGGGGTTAGAGGCGGGGTGGCGGGGGGTGGTTCTCAGTACAACAGTTTTCTTTTATTAACGTAGCATTATTTCAGTAACTTTATTTACTACTCATCAAAACAAAACCATGTATTGAATTCTGCAAAAGCTTCACTTTTTAGTTTAAACCAACACGTGTCACACACCGGTATTAATTTAACCATTTCTAAATTGTTTTATTTTATAGGTTAACCCGAAAAGGAAAACACTCATAACGGGAATATATTCAGGCATAAAAATGATAAAAACTTTTCACATCTTAAAGAAGAATCTCATTTCATCTATAAATTGTATCAGGAAATGCTCGGCCTCAACTCCTAATGGGTTTTCTTTCCTCCACGGGGGGCTTATCTTTCTTTTCCAACATGAATGTCTTTTATGTTCTTAGTATGAGGGGAAAGCAATAAAACCTAATTACGACCTGCACTCCAGACTTGAATGGCATTTGGCATTTGTTCAGTGTTACTCAAATGCTGAAATCGCCCGCAGAAATAGAAAGAAATAAGCGAAGATTTGATATTAGTTTTTGCTAGGAAAACAATAAAGTTTGCTAGAAAATTGTTTGTTATTTTTTTTCTTAAAATATTTGATTCAAAATCAGCTTACATTTTCAGTTTAAAATATGTTTATATTTTGGAGGTGAAGAAGTGGTAAAAATTTTAAATGTATTCCACCTGCAGTTCTGAGGCAATTTTGAATGATAATTCAAAATCTAATTATATTTTATTGTGTTATCTTTATGTGTTTATATTTTTACTGTTGAGGAATAATATTTTAACCGTTCATAAAAAGTGACTACAAACTCTAGTATATAGTTGAAGCAAATAAAAAAATGTTAAATATTTTAATGCCTCATTTTTCGATTTTTGCGTTGAAATCCAAATTTCGATTAGATTTAATATATATGCGTTTATATTCACGCTTATTAAAAGAAAAAGTGTACAATTATCCCAAAATGTTTTTAAAGAGTAAATAAATATGTTTTTTGGTATCAAGACTGTTTAATCTATTAAAGCAAAAAAAGTTTCTAACGTATAAGTTTGCAGAATTTCTAATATATATATATTTTTTTTCTACCAATACACAATAGTGTATGGGTAGAAAAAAAATATATATTAGAAATTCTGGAGAAAAATTAAACTATATCTTTTTGCACTTAAAAAGCAAGGATTTTCACGAAAAAAGAAAACCATTTGAAATTGATCCTGAATTCAGTGCGTGGTACTTCTTGAGATCTGGAAATTTTATAAATGTACTGGTAAAAAATAGAAGAGTTTCAACTATTGCCAGTCACGCTTTACATTTTACAGTTCTAGCTACGAATGTTATGGTGATGCAAAGGATGGTATTTTACTTTTCAAAATGCAATTGAGGTCCTTTTGTTACTTCTAAACTCTTGGACAATGCAACATAATACTACTACATGTCACGATCTTCTACAGTTAGCATACATTTTATTTTTGATGAAGCTGTTTTAAGACAATACTGTTTCATTTGAACACAATATTTGATGATATTGTAGACATATTCTATTTTTTTTTGGTTTTAAAGAATAAGAAAGACGTTAGTACTGTCGTACATTTCGTCGGGCTGAATTTAACCCGATAACTGGAAGCAAAGTGTGAAATTGATGGCAGAGGAAGAATAAGAAGAGAAATAGTCTTTAAAAATGACCTATTTCTTGTCTTAGAATTTTAAAGACTTCGACTACCAAATTCGATTTGTTTTCACCAAAATTAATCTAACTCCGCTGCCGACTGTTTGGAAGAAGCTATACTTTCAAACCCCGACTTGCTAAGTATCTATCATTGCGCTCTGATGTCACACTCCGTTGTCCATTCTTAGTTTTCAAATTTGCGTATTGCTTATCTGGTCCACTGCTTCGAAATTTGCATTACTGTCCCGTTACACACGAAACGAACGAGCACACGAGCTGCTATTGGGCGGTATGAAAAAAATATTTTGCAAAATCTGATGATCCTCCCTAAATTAAGCAAAGCAAGTTGTTGAAGCCTCACCCTATTTCGTCGTGAAGGCATACTTAAAGATCACTGAACATTAGGGTGGCCCTTAACTATATGGCATTTTTCCAAAGTTAAAATTTCCTTGCTCCCACCCCATCTTGTTCCAATGAACAAAAAAACACTCTGTACCAAATTTCAATTCATTTGAACAATTTCTAGGAGTGCCGCAAATGACTTAAAGTTTAGTCAGTATCTGAAATTTCGTGAATTTTTTAAAAAGATTGCAGTTTTTAATAATAACACAAAAAATATTAGAGAAAAAAAAAACATTTTTTGACAAACAGTTTCTGTAGAGTCGAAACATAGTATAAACAAATAAATATTTTACCTTATTGTTTCCTAAGTGAGGATTTGGTAGCAGTAGGGTATCTTTTGCGGTCTTCAGCTACGATATGCAAAACGAATTGTTTTTCACTTTCATCTTTTGTGAGAATATTATTATATTCCTGAATTAATTTGATACCTCTTTCTGCAGCATCATTCACAACACTTAATTTCTCAATTTTTTCTTTTCCTCTTATATAACTAGGGTCATCTTTCCATATTGCAGGATCTTTGCTGATAAAATCGGAATTAATAGAAAATCGGGTGAAGAAATATTTTGTTACAGGTGTTACAAATGACAAAAACTCGTTGTTTACAAATAAAGAAAAATTATTTTGATGTGGAATATATCTTTTTTGTTGGTTTTCTTCTTGCTCCTGTTCTTCATCTGTATCTGCTTCCAACAAAATTTCTACCATATTTCTCTTCACTGTGAGTGGAACAGTATCATCAAATAAGGATAGAGCCATAGGTTCGGGAGCCAAATACTAGAGATGATTTGAAATTTTTTTTAGAGCAATTTCACTTATTTCTTTATCAATTTCCCGATAATTGATCAACTTCTGAATGAATTGAAAATTATGATACGGAGCTTTAACTGCCTTCAGATAGAGAAACCAAGCCTGAACGTAAATTCTAGCAAGAAAAATACATAATCTTCGTAAAGAGCTCTTCTCCTTTTTGGATAACTCAAATTGATTCTGAAATAAGTAAATCTTGAGCGTATAAATAGATTTTGACATCCACCTAGCGTGACTAACAGCTCCTGGCTTACGAAATGATATCCCGTTCTTAGGAATCCCGCCAAGAAAGATCATGCATAGTTCTAACAGTTCTCAGTAATCATCCCGCTGCTGTCTATGAGAAGAAAGGTGTTGTTCAAGAAAGTCGAGCACGGTTAAGCGTACATCATCGGATATTTCATTGTCACCAATTTTATACATTGCTTTATCGAGTTTTGTCTAGGTTTCTCTAAACCTTTTGAAAAGTGTCATCTCTGGGCCAGAAGTTGCACACATTAGAGAGTCAAAACATCCCTTCAAAATTAGCTCAAAGATATGGTGACGACAAGGGAGATACAGCAGTTTGCGTTTAAACATGTTTTCCAGATTAGTACAGGCACCATTTATCCTTCCTAAGTTGCTACGTGTGATATCACAGCATAGTGCTTGAATTTTATCAAACATTCCCCACTTTTCTACTGCTTGATAAACAGCCATGGCTTGGTCTTCTCCTGATGATGTGGTTATTTCAGGGACTCCCAACAGTTGCTCCTTGCCTTGGAAAGTTACTATAATTGCTAGTCGATCAACCTTCTCAACTCCAGCGAGATCTGGGTGCAATTTTCCATCCCAGTATAGTACTAATTCTTCACACTCGTTCAAGTTGAATTTTTCCCGAATTTCCGCATGTCTCTCTTCTCTAAATTTTTTCCGTAACCGTTGAAGGGAAGTTCAGTTTATTATCAGGTCCTTTGTATTGTGACCCAACGCTTCTGCAGCAGCTATCAAAATGTAAACACCATTTCGGTCAGTGATTTTACCCCTGTCAAAAACTTCCGAAAGACGAGGAGTAAAAAACTGCAATGTACCTCGTGTTTCTGTGCGAGTAATGTCCGTACTCGTAAATGTGTCAGGTGCTGGTAATTGCGTATCAATGACAGGACTGTCACTGTCATCAAAACTATCACTTCTTGGGTTGCTGGAGGGCTATATCACAACTTGTTGTGGTTGCTAATTGTAGTTCCATTTCTCCATAAGTTCTTTTCTTTCGAGAAACTGCCATAGTATTTTTCATTAATGTTCTTTCTTCTTTGTGTGTTAGTTTTTGGTCAACACCAACCATGGAGCCCGGTCGCCCTTTCTGGCGCTGAATAATTAAGAATTTTCATACATCTTCATTTTTTATATCTTCCAAAGCATTTGCATGTGCTATGTCAAAAAGATCGTCCACAATTTCCACAAAAGAATCTCTCCTCTCTTTTTCTTTGCTTGAGGTTCTCGAGAAATTTTTCTGTAAATGCTTCCATTTATTGTGCAGTTCTATTAGTCTTTCAGTACAATGGTCCGTTCTTCTAGTAGGAATTCGAGCTTTTTACCAGAAAACTGAAACTTCTTGAATTACTAATGCAGCACTAGCTTTTATGGTCAAATTTACAACTTTCAGATTGTAAAAAAAGACGCTTAAAACTTGCCTATTCGATGGTAATTTCGCTCCAACAATTTGATTGGAAATGTAACCAACAAGATCAATATAAAAATCTTTTCTTAGGTTATGTGATAAGCTACCGGAAGACGTTGATGCCATTTTAAAGTCAGGCACAAATAACAAGCAGCACAGGTGTGGGTAGCTGCTCTCACGCTAATGCATGGTCGCGGGTCGCGTCTCACCCCCCTTGACTCTTGACCTCTGACCGGATGTGGGATCTTCTTCGAGTGGGGGCAGTAGAAATGGAAATCGGAGAAGGGAATGGGAGACATATAGGAACTAAACAGATAAGACAGGGGAGCAAAGTTTTAGATTGGAGTTTTTTTTTTTTTTAATTTGCACAATACATTAAATTCTTCTAAAATAGATGTTCTGGGCATGTACATTTCAAAATGACCAAGTATGTGTGTGGACAGGACATACAAAAAAAACTTTCGCAAGTTTGTTGTCGAAATTCTTGCATCACCAGGAAAGCGCCATGCGACGCGGAAAACGTCTTGACCAAGCAGCTTCGTAATCTATATTAATATCTCTGAGGAAACGGCAGGAGAGGCATGGAAGTCCACAGAAAGATAGTTTAAGTAGAATAACACTTTTAATAAGACATACGACCATCAGAAATGTAAATCTGCTAGAAAAAAAATTAACTTGAAAAAAAGTGAAAAATTCATATTTTCGGCGAAAATTTGACAATTTCATGCTCGTTGCGGCACCCCTTAAACTTTTCCGATTGAGCTAATATTTTGCACACATCATTTTATTGTTCATTGGAACAAAATAGGGGGGTGGGAGCTAACTTTTGTAAAAGTTGAAAAATAAGGGCCACCCTACTGAACATTCACCACTATTGATTAACATTGCCCTATTTTCAACTACCCGGTATATCCATCACTTTTTAAACTTACGGCAGTAGTTCCAAGCTGGCGGCTCTTAAACTTTACTACTTGACATAGCATCCTATAATTGCCATTTGGTGTAATTTCATTTCAGTCGAATGATTCCTGCATGATGTTATCTTCTTAACAAACAGCAGTATATCTTGAGTTTTAATGTGTACAAAATATTAAGGGCACCGGAAATTAATATCGTTTATTTCAAACAAATCAATTGGAAAAAGTTTTTATTTTAAATCAATGATGTAATTATTCTCGTTTTCAATGAACTTTTTGCCATACAGAAGTGAACTTAGAGTTCTGAATAGATTTTTTAAAAAATGGAGCGAAATATCTTAAAATAGCCATTTTGGATACAAGCCCAAGGTTTTTTTTTTTTTTTTCATATCTAGATCACAATGAAGAAAAATTAGTTGGGGCAATGTCGAGTGGTTACGGGTGAAACAGTCGGATTTAACTTTCTTCCGATCGCTGAAACATTTTTTATTGTAAAAAAAAAAAAAAAAAAGGATAATAAGATAGTTTGCTCCAAAAATATTTTTTTTTTTTTAAATCCAACCGGGATTTAAAAACTGCTACTGGATGACAGAAGGTCCTTGATAACGAGTATAATCGTTATTACGTTCGTTGTTACATCGTTGATTAAAACTAAAAACTTGTAACAACACTGCAAAAAAAAAAAAAAAAAAAAAAAAAAAACAACGGTTGTTTTTACAGTAAAATAATAGCAGCAGAGGTTCCAGTTTAAAACTGTAAAATGCACAGTAATAAACTGTAAAGTTAGCAAATTTTCCCCTTTGTAACTATAAAATTTGCTGTATTAAAGTGTAAAAACAACGTCTATTTTTTGCAGTGAATTGATTTGTTAAAAAAAAAAAAGACATTACTTTCCAGTCCCCCTAATAGTAATAATATTGAAAATGGTCAAACATTCAGGCTTTATAATCAGTATAGAGACCATACGCTCCGATTTTAACGGGACAGCTCGTTTTCAGGTCAAATATCCCATTTTTCTCGCAAATACTGAAATTTCCCATCTTTGAAACACCGAGTTAACAAAGAGCCCATGGACCGTGGTAGCCTGATCGGTAAGGCTTCGAACTCGTAAGTGGAGTAATCAAAGATCTACCGTCGTCACTAATGGTGACTGGGCGACATAAAATAAGATTTGTTGTCACTAAGTCCTCCAAGTAAAACGTCACCTCTGCGGGTTCTTGACCAGGGGTTTGCTTTGCATTTGGTCAGGAACAAAAGAACATAGAGCTATATCGGACTTCCACCTTAATGGTGCTCGAAAAAACGGAAGCCGTACTCATTCCGAACTTGAATCAGGTATATGTGTCTACTCGGGCTCGGGTTCTCGAGTGGTTTCAGAAACAACAACACTGAGAGCCGTGGCATGGAAATCCCAGCTCTATGCTAATGCAGAAAGGGTACTTTTGCTTATAAGGGATTTGTGGACTGACAAAAAAGCACAGTGGCACATCGTAGCTCTGAAAGCCTGTTATCATGTGAAATATTGTATACAATTCCATTATAATTTAAAGCCAACACAAAATGCCTTCAATTTGTTCATAAAAATTTACTAGTGCAACAATTCTTCATTTTTAGTGTTCATTTCTGTACTGAGTAAAGAGTACTAAAAATGTTTTTTTTCTTTTCAAATTTACTTGCATCAGCTGTATATGTATAAGGCTCTCGTTTTTAGGAAATAAATAAAATTTTGTCTAATTAATGAGCATCTTTTCACTTGTACCAACTGTCAACAATTCCAACAAAATCATGAAGGTATTTATTTCATAAATACACTTGGCAGGATTTGATGTGAGCAAACAGATGACACACTTAGTTAAAAAATCCATAAAATTTTATATAAACATAATAACAAACATTTTAGCACAACAAATTATATATTTTGTCATTGAATGATATTTTGACACTTGTTCTTTTTAGACATCCATCTATCAGATGAGCCAGTATCCGATGATCTCCTATCATCTCCTTTTGTCATATTGTGACAAATATCGGAACCTGCAATGAAAAACCAGGTGTCAAATCATTTGAAGAAACTCGAGAATATTCGTAAGAGACAGGGAGAAGGAAATTTATCTAAGTGTCAAAATTATAAATTAAGGCTACAGTGGACAAATAAAATTGATTTTTTTCAATTATTGATTTATATGTCTAAAACTTTGTGTGCTTGTATTATTGTATATTTACGACATCTAAAAGCATAAAAAACACAAATTAGTGCAAAAACAATGAATACTTTTTTTTCAAATTTCAAATTTAAATATTTTTTTAACAAAATTTCAAAATGTTCCAGGCGTCACAGTTTTTTTTCAAACTTTGAATTTACACTTAATTTTCAATCTTTAGGCATGATGGCACAAAACAATGCATTATATGCGATGTTTTATGAGATAGTTTATAAAAGAGGGCTGAAAATAAACATTTTCAGTTGAAAAAATCATATAAATTTTCATTTTCAGCCATCTCTTATAAACTATCAAATAAAACATTGCATGTAATGCATTGTTTTATGCAATCATGTCTAATGATTGGAAATGAAGTGGAAATTCAAAGTTTGAAAAAAAATTGCGACGCCTGGAACATTTTGAAATTTTGTTAAAAAATATTTAAATTTGAAATTTGAAAAAAAGTATTCATTGTTTTTGCACTAATTTGTGTTTTTTATGCTGTTAGATATGGTAAATATACAATAATACAAGCGCACAAAGTTTTAGACATATAAATCAATAATTGAAAAAAATCAATTTTATTTGTCCACTGTAGCCTTAAGATAACTAGTAACTAGTACGACTGTTCGAAAAATATCTGGCCTGCCTCGGGGTAAGATATGGTACTACTGTCCAACCACGGATGAGATGGAAAGTCTAACATCCGGTTTACCAGTGGAAATGGGTGCATCTATAAGTTTTTAGGGGTGCCAGCTTTTGCAAATGTGTGTTAGCCTCTAAATTTAACAGAGTCACATTAAAATTAGGATGGTTACTTTTTCTTTTCTTTTCTCCCTTATCCAGATAGACTCGTCTTAACTAGACGTTTGCCAATTCCACAGCATCCATGGCCCACAGCATCAATGCCTCCGAACAACCAAGAATTGCGTAACGGTATTCTGAACACCCATTTATTTAAACGGGTCTCTAAACCTTCAATAATTTTTGAATTTTGTACTAAAACAAGCTGCAGCAGGTTTGTATGCTAAAAGTGAATCGACGCAAAATTAAGAGATAAAAAATGGCTGATTATTAATTATGATTAAAATCATAATGTTGACTTCAAAATGAAATTAGTAACATTATATAGGGATGTGATAACAATGAATTACGGAAAAAGGTAATCAACCCAGCCCCTGCAAGTACAAAAAAGATGACTTAGCTCCTGTAACACGCATAAGAATACTTGTTAAATATGGAAAAATATAAGCTGAAGAAATATTCAAACATATTGAAATAAAGTAAGGTCAGAGAGATAAAAATTAACAATTCAAAGTACTCAAAACCAATGTTATCAAAAGTTTTTGAAAAACCTAATTTAAAACAAATCATTAGTAAAAGAAAACTGCAATTACAACTAAGGGTGAAACAATTTAAACGACTAAGGAATACAAAAAAAAAAAAAAAAAAAACATTTTGGAAAGATTTTACATTTGAAGAGAGTTAAATCAGCTTGATTTTTCGCAATAAATTTACGTTTTAGAGACGAATTAAAAGTGATATTGTTAGGCCAAATATTCTTGAATGTCCTTCCTTCCTGTAGAAAAATACCTTGATGGCATTCCCGAGCTTTTACTTCTATCCTGATTGCACTTGAAGAAATAATAGAACAAAATGCAAGACTTCTTAAAAACGGTTGTTACTGCAATTGTATGTTTAGAAAAAAGTTTTGATTTATTATGTTTGTTTCGTCCTTACCTTGTTTACACGATGAAGACCTGTAGATAGGTCGAGCAGGACAGCGTTTAATCGTCGCAAAAAGCTGCTCACTCTCCTGCAAAGACACATTATTCATAAACTAAATTCTGCTTCTTTACAGACACATTTTATAGAAACTAATAAACAGATACATCAGGCATAATCAATAGGGTGGGTCGAAAAAAAATAATTATTTTTTTTCGAAACGCTATACCGCGGAAAACTTGCCTCTAGGGTAGGTAAGTAAAATGCAGATTAAACAGAGGAAAAATATTGAGTCCCCAGCTAGCGCATTGTACTTGAAATTTCGATTTTTTTCGAAAATTAAGTTATTTTCCAAATTTTTTTGCAATACTAAGTCAATAATATTTTATTCCGCTGCAGTGAAAATCCTTTACTAAAATGGTTGAAAAACACACAAAGAATGTTAACTGGCCAAAATCGTTCAATTTGTGGTGGCGCAAAAGACTCAAAAATCGGTAAATTATTGCGTTTCATGCTCGCAGCAATTCTAGTCGGCTTCGTTGCCCGGTGAATGGCAGTCATTACTGTTCAATGTATCAAGCTTTTCAACGCATTTCCCACATGGAAATTAGTTCGTCCGAGGAATTTGAAAATAAATTGATAAAAACTGGGCATAAAGATTCTGAATAGCACGCTTGAACTAAGTTACCTTGGCAGATGCGCATGATATTGAAAAATACTGCATTGACCTGTGATCGCTCCAGAATTTCGAGCAGAGCAACGGCTGTTGAAGCTTCAAGTATGATGAATGTTAACCGGTTAAAATCATTCAATTTGCGGTAGAGCAAAAGACTCAAAAATCGGTAAATTATTGCATTTAAGGTACATACTAGAACCTTAGAGGAATATGTAGTAAATTATTCTGAGCTCTGTGTGTTAAAAGATAACTACTTTTTAAGTTTACACTACAGTTTATTGTAATGAAGTAAGCATAGAAAAGGTACTAAAAGAACATATTAATCTTGTCTTTTTATTACAATAACATATTTACTGCATTGCAAAAGTCTCACTATTTTTGTGTGTTTAAGTCGAAGCTGTACTTTCTGCAAAACTTTAGCATTGAATCTTTTGATTAAAGGGGTAGATCTTATTAAATCATCTCGGTTCTTCACGAAGACGATTTTTTAGCTGTTTTGTGTTAAATAAGAACTTACCCATCTGTCACCTGCTTCACCAGCAGTGATTTTAGCCCATGATTAATCATCAGAAACTCTTCGGAAAAAATGGAAGTGGTGTAAGTGTAATAGTGATCCGATTAATTATTTCTGTGCAGTTCGTTGCCTGAAGGCTAATTTTCAAGACCGAAAATACCTTAGGGCCATTCCATGAAAAGTGAAACCAATTGCTCAAAAATTCATATTGAAATTATGTTGCTATGTTATACATCATTTTAAAGCTTAAGATGTATATTTTAAGAATCCTGCATTGGTTTTTTGGTGAGAGTTAGAATAATACTTGTTTTCTTAGTTGGAAGTACGATGTTCACGAACTTGCAAAAATCAGAAAAAAGAACACATTTTCAAATGCATATTTCTCATCGAAAAATAAAAACAAAAATAACTACTTGTAGCACAATTTTAACTACTAAGACAGTACTATAATAATATGCATTCATTAATTTCTTTTGAATTGATCTAAATGGTGTAATTGAAGTTTGAAAAAAAGAAGTTTGATGTTACGTCTGTAACAAAAAAGAAGCAAAAGTTGTCATTACGTCCTAAAAAATCAAAATTAAAAAAAAACCCTTAATGGTCCTTTTGGCAAATTCTTAGAGTAATTGCCCACCATAGTTAAAAATATTGCAACTGATTTAGTTTTTAAATTAATGCTGTTACAGACGTAACATTTCGGACATAACAAATGGCTCTATGTTACGTCCGTAGTAAAAGTAAATTTCCAATTAAATAGGTAAACAGCACAGGATGAGCAATACATGTATATAGCATAATATGGTACGAGTACTAAAGTTTCTGGTATTCTGATTTTGAAATTTTTAATTATGTCGGCATGTAATTGAAATTTATTTCTTAAGATTAATAAAATACACATATGGTATAACTGATTATAATTTATACCTCAACTGGCATTTTTTTGCTACGTCACATGGAAAGGGAGCTGTGGATGGAGTTGGGGGTATGGTCAAGCACCAGGTTTGGCAGAGAGTAAGATCTAGAACAGCATTTGTCAACGACGCTCTTTCCTTTTTTCAGTGTGCAAACTCCATTGCAGAAAAAATTAAAATTATTTATATGCCCCAGGAAAATGTTTTAAAGCTGACGCCAAAATTGGAAGAACGGTGGGCTAACATCGCGAATTTGCCAAAAGCCCGCGAAATGCATTGTTTTCGAACAGAATACGAAAATGCCGTTCGAATCTCGAGAACGTCGGACGAAAAAGGACACATTTTTTCATTCAAAAAAAATTATCAAAATTGACCAACTGTCACCAAGAAGGTTAAATTTTAGTTTGGTACTAGTATTCTGCTATATCATCCAACATTTTCAAATTTTTAAGTTCTCCTAAGCCCAATCACTGATTCTAGGGAGGAATTTACTTTTCCCGATTTTTTTATGTAGCAGCCCCATTATGCATTAATTTTAAGAATACAAATAAATAAATTTGTGTGAAGGCCCTTCTAAACTTTTCTTGTGTCAATCTTTCTTGGAAATAATTGTCTAAAGATGCATTAATTTATTGTTACATATTGACATATCGGCATATGCTCTCAACTCCCCCAGACTTACCCAAATTTTCTAGAACTGTTACAGTATAACTTAAAATATTGAAATAATGTGTTAAATAATGCTACTGTATTGTTTTAGCACAAAAATCTTTGTTTATTCCTGCTTTAAAATACTGTTTTCTACTTTCAAATCAGAGATGTTACGTCTGTAACACCACTTTGTTTCGTCCGTAACAAGTTTATGAATTTTTTTCACAAATTCGGCAGTCAAAATCCACACAATCTTTATGGTTTTAGAAAGCTTGAAGTCTCTAGAACACGTATTAAAAAAAAAAGTTCAAAATTTCCGTATAATTCAGAGGAATATTGTACATTGTATGACATAGTCGAGTTTTTGCTGTTTTGTGAATTACGTCTGTAACATGCAGTTTTTAATTTCTGCATTTTTTTGTAATTAAGCAATCTGCACGCAAATTTAATGTAGCATAAACATCATCAAGTTACACTACAGGAAAAAAAATTGGAGACTTTCATCAGCCCAAACCAGAATTATTTGTGTTCAAAGTCTGCGATTGTTACGTCTGTAACGATGGAATTGCCCCTTATTGATTCTGGTTTGCAGGATTATTTTCTAGTTTTTATAATTTTCTGAAACCTAACTTACTGATGTATTTTCCTTCATCCACTATCATCCTAAGAAGCAAGTGCTCTGGATGGAAAAACAATGCATTTCTTTAAATCACAGGATCAACTACTCTAATCAAATTCTCCCCTAGAAATCTTATGGATTTGATTAGCTTCAAAAGTATGTGTAGGACCATCTGTTATGTACTGGCTTTTTTTTTTTTTTTTTTAATTTGAGCCATACAAACATGTATGATTGAGAATAAAAACATACTAACAGTTTGTGTTTATCTGAAGGGGTTTTCGCACTTACATATAGTCTCAAAACTGTTAGCTGTTGTTATCCATCGTCAGTGAGAACGAGGATCTGGTTCGCGAGCAGTTAAGTCCACAGTGCAGCTGCCTGACTTTATAACAGAACTTATGCACTCAGGTATTGTTGCTCTTTGTTTACAAATTGGAATCATTGCCTGGTACTTCAAAATCCAGTATTGGAAGTTTTTTGCACTTATGAAGATGGATACTAATTAGCAACTAAATGATTTTAGCATAGTCGTTTCACATTTTAAGGCTTGGAACAAATGCTCTACAAAGACAACTCGTTAAAGTGCAAAGGCAAACTCCCCACTGTAGAGGTGTTTTGTTGTTCTATAAAACATATAAATATTTTCCCCAACCCTGGTTAGTAACTGTGCCGAAACACTTATACATCTAATTCGTCTAAGGAAAAACGACACTCAGTCAGATTAGAGATAATGCTATCAGCAATGTTCTGAGCAGTTTCACTTAATGATGTAACGTGACCAACAAACACACAGATCCATGTTTTTGAATTGAAGAATAATGTTCCTGTTTTATGTATGGTTGGGGTTTTAAGTGTTTTTGGTTAATATTCTGAATTACGAGGGCGTTATTCGTCCTTCTATCATAAAAAGTTTTTAG
This sequence comes from Uloborus plumipes, assembly GCA_038373865.1. NCBI lineage: Eukaryota > Metazoa > Arthropoda > Arachnida > Araneae > Uloboridae > Uloborus > Uloborus plumipes. The sequence goes on from JAXGGA010002715.1 coordinate 114,522, forward strand.
AGCGGACTGCGTTCTTCAATGCATTGGATTTAAAGTTCACTATGTTATGCTTTTTTCCCTTCTAATTTTACTTTTGTTAATAATGTGAGAGTGGTCGTCATTAGTAACGATATTCATATCTTTCATCATACTTGAAGCTTCTACAGCTGTTGTTCTGCTCGAAATTCTGGAGCGATCACAGTTTAATGCAGTATTTTTCAATATTATGCGCATCTGCCAAGGTGACTTAGTTCAAGCGTGCTATTCAGAATCTTTATGCCCAGTTTTTATCAATTTCATTTTCAAATTCCTTGGACGAACTAATTTCCATGTGGGAAATGCATTGAAAAGCTTGATACATTGAACAGTAATGACTGCCATTCACCAGGGCAACGAGGCCGACTAGAATTGCTGCGAGCATGAAACGCAATAATTTACCGATTTTTGAGTCTTTTGCGCCAACGCAAATTGAACGATTTTGACCAGTTAACATTCTTTGTGTGTTTTTCAACCATTTTAGTAAAGGATTTTCACTGTAGCGGAATAAAATATTATTGACTTAGTATTACAAAAAAATTTGGAAAATAACTTAATTTTCGAAAAAAATCGAAATTTCAAGTACAATGCGCTAGCTGGGGACTCAATATTTTTCCTCTGTTTAATCTGCATTTTACTTACCTACCCTAGAGGCAAGTTTTCCGCGGTATAGCGTTTCGAAAAAAAATAATTATTTTTTTTCGAACCACCCTAATAATCAATAAGTTATAAGAAATATTTTCCTTGTAAATGTACTGGAGAGTCAGGGGTGAATGAGGCATGGATAATAAGGTACGAAACGCAGGTCCGTCATTTAGGGGGGCAGGGAGGGGTCAATGCCCCCCCCCCGACTTTGAGAAATCAATGTATTTACATATAAGTGGGCGTGGTTTTTGTTTTTTTCTGGTGAAATTGTATTGTGTTTTTACCCTTTGCCCCCCCCCTGGAAAAACTTGAAAGGACGTCCCTGACGAAACGTCTTTTGAAAAATATGAACTGTTTTCCTATTTTACTGGCAAAGACAACGGTCTTTTGGCTTCCTTATTGTAAATAAATAAATTTCCTATTAGCAATATTTCAATATAAAGTCGTCCTCGCTTAATCGGGTAACGGATAAACGAATACCCCACTTATACAAATAAAACATTCCGGAACCTATGCCATAGAGGCGATGTTAAAGATCACCGATTAAACAAATACCCCGCTTTATCGAATAATATTCTCGGAACCGACGGTATTCGTTTAAGCGGGGCCGACAGTATTTTCGAGTCCTATTCTAAACTTATAAATACGCATACTTTAATTAAGAGTTTTAATTTTGTTCTTGTTTTTAAGGAATTTTTCAATTTTTCATTGTGTTTTCAAATGCAAGCACATTAAAAAATATATACGGATGGGTATTGTAGCTCTCGTTCTCAGAAAAATAGGTCCGCTAATTGGTGTTCTATGATTATGCCTCTGGAATTTTCTCTTTTATAGCTTCAATTGTCTAAAAGAGAATAATTATAGGAAATAAAAGACAGTCTTTAGCTCCCCCGTGGGAATGAA